>APFE031611893.1:3110-14081 GCA_000404065.3 Pinus taeda
TAGAGTATCAATGATCATATTCTTTTCTTCTATACATCTCTTGAGTCTAGTGATTTCTTCAAAAAGGTTATCCACATCTATAGCATCCATATAATCATGATCTTCAAATGCCATTAACAGTTTATATTCATTACCTCGTTCATCTTCATCACTATTTGATAGACCATCACTATCTTCATGAGTGTAGTAGCTTTTCTTATTTGCACCCTGTTTCTTCTTCCATCTAGCAGGTTCCTTTTCCTTTATCCTTATAAGGACATTTTGTAGCATAATGACCTACTCTTCCACAACCACATTTAAAAGGAAACTTACCTTTGAACCTTCCAGAACCCCTTTGAAGATTTCTGACAAAGTTTGATTCTTCTTCCTCTTCTTCTGGGACGTGCCTTGCTTCATAATAATCTCCTTTGGCTGATGCCTTGAAAGCAGCTTCTCTTCTATCTGATGGACCTCCCTTTCTCATTTCATAAGCAGTTAGAATTCCATGTAGCTGAGACATAGTAAGAATTCGTAGATTTTCTTTTTCTTTTATAGCAGATACTTTAGATTCAACTTGGGGGACAATGATCTTAGAACCTTTTCAACCACAATAGCCTCTTTTATTTCTTCACCCAAATTTTTCATACAATTAACAACTTCATCTACCCGAAGAAAATAGTTAGCCACACTTTAATCATTATACATCTTGAGAGTCGCATACTGAATCCTGAGAGTTTGAAGTTTGGCACGCTTTACCTGTTCATCTCCTTCATAGCTCGCGACAATTTTGTCCCATATATCTTTTGCAGATTTATAGTGCATTACCATCATGAATTCCGATTGGGATATACATCCTAATAGGGTACTGACTGCTTTTGCATTTGTTTCATACTTCTTTTTCTTGTCTGCATCTGTAGGAGTAGTTGAAGGAAAATCATAGCCTGTTTCTACGATGTCCCAAACTTCTGTACCAAGAGATTGAAGATAGGCAGTAACGCTTACCTTCCAATAATTGAAGTTTGTCCCGTCAAAAACCGGTGGCCTGATAGATGCTTCCCTCTCGTAGTTGCTCATGATGAAAGATCTTCCTTCAAGCGATCAAGCTTCTTTAGAAGGACCTCCTCTGATACCAATTGTTGAAAATAATACTGAGAGGGGGGGTGAATCAGTATTATCTAGTCCTTTTACCAAATCTTCCTCATTTACACTTTGAATTATTTTGCATATTAGTACCATAAAATAATGAGCATGAACAAGGAAAAACAGACAATCACATCAAAGAACACCAGATATAAGGTGGAAACCCAATGTGGGTGAAAACCACCTGCTGCAATATGTCTCTATCTTCTTTCAAATTAGAAACTCCTTTTACAATGGTCTTGTACTGTGCAGTCCTTTACCAGTACGCAGGCTGCAACCTACAGAGAGCTACAACTCTCTCTCATTTTCCAGTCTCTCCTGGAAGGGAGCTACAACCCCCTACTTGTTTTCAAGGACCCTTTTTCGTAAATTTTCAAACTGGATCCATATACATCAACCGATCATCAAGTACATGTAAATTACACAGTCAGCTGCAGTAACCAGATCAGCAATAACACAACTAAACCCAGAACACCTTTTCAATAGAAACATTCAGTCAACAGAAGATCTTAAGACAGATACGCAGTTTTATTTTCACTGGCCTGGGTTGCTACGCACTTCACCCTCTGCTTCTCTGCGTATACCCGCAGAGTTCCTTCTGCTGCACTGCGTGACCACGCACTGCTCCTTCTACTGCGCTGCGTACAGTACACACCCAAATGCACTATCGCGCCGCGTACTGCCCCAGTAGGCACGCACCCAAATGGACTATCGCACCATGTACTGCCACAGTAGGCACGCACCTGAACCACTGCTGCTCTGTGAATCCACGCAGTTCTCCTGTTTCTGCTCTGCGTACCCACCCAGTTACCCTTCTTCTGCTCTACGTACCTGCGTAGTCACCCTTCTTCTGCTCTGCGTACCCGTGCAGTCACCCTTCTTCTGCTCTGCGTACCTATGCAGAGGCACCGTTAAACACCTGCGTACCTCAGATTAGGGCCTAATTTGCAAATCACCAGTGTGCTACAGTTAGACGAATGCCCAGATCTGATCAAGCGCTGAAGAGATCACCCTTCACAGATTCGCTTTCCACTTCACTTTCATATAGATCAAGCTTTTTGAAGCAATAACCCAAATATTTCAGATCTTAAGATATTCAACCCAAAAGCATATCCAAGCCAAATGATCTCCTTTGCTTTATATAGGGAAGCTCTTCCTCAAATCATCGACCATGGGGCTCAATAATAATAATAATATAAAACAATACCACGGGCCAAAACCATAATAACACAATACCGTCGGCTAAATACAAAGGGTTAAACATAAGGAACCCCACGTGTGCGCGCTTTACTGCCTTGAAGTGTGTGTACTGGGGTACGCACCTCATGAATGGTTAACCTGCATGTCTGGACGTCGCCCTTGCACGACATACCTGCGGGTACGCATCTTCTGAACTATTCTCCTGCGTACTTCTTAATTCTCATCATATTGCCATGGGTGTTGCCATCAAGTACAACATCTGTAACGTATAACCATACGAGAAACATAATGCCAACAATATATTACAGTGAGTAATCCTCTGAGTAATATCACAGTGCATAGACTTTCCAATATATATATTACCGAATTATTGTGAGATCCTTACAGATGTGTGAGATATGCATACGATCAACCTTATTATTATCTTGCGAGGACTATATTAATGAGGTTCTCTTTACGGTCTTGTGAGGATTGTATGACCTATCTTTTCTTCCAGATTTGTGAGGTATGGAACACTTGTTTATATATCGAGACCATACTTCTGAGACTAAGATGCTTCCAAGATAACCAAAGTGTATGCATTCCTTTTATTGATGACTATGATTTGTAGACAGTTTTGAAGATGATCCTTTTGACCTTACATTAACTCCTATATATATGCATCAACGATCATCTATCAAGTCGACAAGAGTGCCTTAGTTTTAGGCCGACATATCAAGGAGATTTATTGCGTATTGTAGAGAATCTTTGCATGATAATATTGACACTTCTCTTGGAGCTTAACCTTTGATCTTATCACTTTCACAAAACTTATGATGAAACATAAAAGATTTGAAAGACATAAAAAATAAGTCCTTGACCTATGGTAAACACACGTTCGTCATGAAACCCATGATGCAAGGAGTAACAATTTTCTTCACAATATTATAGATACAAGTCATAATTTTCTTTCTTGGATGCCATACACATCCTCAAAGAGTATTAGATGCCAAATGAGTACTCAATCCTCCATCCTTTGTTCAAAATGAAGACAGGGATAATGTGCCTATCGCTTCCTCTCAACTAGAGAGGATATGTCAACCAATCCAAGATTATTTCTAAAATACATAAGATTCTTATTACGTAGAGACTTTGTGAGAATGTCAGCATTTTTTTCATCGGTGGGGATATACTCCAGCTTTAGCACACCATATTGTACAAACTTTTGAATGTAGTGGTATTTTTTGTTTATGTGCTTTGTTTCCTAGGAAATAATGGATCCTTGGATAGTCTTATACAACGGGTATTATCACAATATATGAAAGTAGGGTCCAACGTTCCTATAAACAAATTAGATAACGTCTTTCTCAACCAAACCGCTTCCCCGCTTACTTCACAGGTTTCAACATACTCCGCTTCAGCACTGCTTAAATCCACTATCCCTTTTTTCTCTAATCCAAGAGACCATAGATGATCTCAGGATAAAACAACCTCTTATAGTGCTTTTTCCATCCTTATCACTTCCACCCCATTTGGAATCTGAAAATCCTTCTAAATTGATGCTTCTTCCCTTTTCCTACTTCAGGAAATAATGGATGTTTCCTTGCAGATATATTAGAATGTGTTTCGTAGCTATCCATTGATCATGTCTCGAATCTATTTGAAATTGGCTTAGAATGTTTACAGCAAAACATATGTTTGGTCGAGTATTAATTAGATACATCAAATATCCTACTAGTAGGATATAGTGGACTGGATTCAGAACTTCTTAGCATCTTCAAGTTTGTGATCATTGGAGTACTCATGGGTTTGCATTCCATCATGTCAAATTTCTTTAGTAATTTGATCACATACTTTCCTTGTCGAAGGTAGATTTCATCTGGTTCTTATCAATATTCTAGACCCAAGTAGTAGTGCATGAGTCCTAAATCATTCATATCAAATTCAACTGCCAACAATTTCTTGGATTCTTGGATTCTTTCTTCTATTCTAGTTATTAGAAGATCATCTACATACATATGTATGATGAAAAGTTTATCATTTTCTATTTTGACGTAAAGGTTTGGATCTATTGTACTATTCCTAAAACCAAACCTTTGCAAGTATGCATTCATTCTGGCATACCATGCCCTAGGTTCTTCCTTGAGGCCATAGAGTGCCTTCTTTAATCTGGAAACATGGGTCTTTCTACCCTTTACTTCATATCCCAATAGTTGTTCGATGTACACTTCTTCATCTATGGTACTATCAAAAAAAGCTATTTTGACATCCATTTGATATGCCTTCCATCCCATGGCTGCTGCCAAAGATATCAGAAATCAAACCATGGTGTACCTTTCTATGGTAGAAAAGGTTTATTCATTATCAATGCCTTCTTCCTAAGAGAAGCCCCGAGCCATGAATCTTCCCTTTAATTTGTCAATGATTATTTGCGATATGCTTGATTTCATATAACAATTTAGAGGTTACCACTAATTTGTTATATGGTCTTGGGGTAATTTCCCAAACTCCATTCTTCATGATAGATTGATACTCCTCATTCATTGCATCTTTCCATTCTTGTTTTTTGGATGCTTCTTCAGAGGTAGAAGTTTCTTCTTCAATGAGCTTTGGAATGTGTGTTACATATCCTGAGTACCTTTTTGGTTTCTTTCGTTCCCTAAAAGTTCAATTTTCCATAAGACCTTTTGCTTCTTCAAGAGTGCTTCTTGACCAATTAGGTCTTTTCCTTCTTCAAGGAGAGTGATTGGTTCATTGGGACCTTCTTCTTCTTGATGAGAGACTTCTTCTACATTAGTAGCTTCTTCCTAAAAAATAGGAAGATCCTCTTCATCTGAATCAGATGGGAGATCCTTGGATTTATTGAAGGAAATTCTTTAATCAAAGATTGCATCTTTTCTTACTTCTATTTTATGTCCTTCCTTTATGTAGATTTTATGGGATTTCGAGGAGTTTCTATATGAAACAAAGTTTCCTTTCTTTCTTGCACTATCTAGCTTCTTCCTTTTGCCCTTGGGAATGTGAATGTGTACTAGACATCCAAATATTCAGAGATGATAAACATTATGTTTCTTCACTGTGAAGATTTCTTCTTGAGTTAGATTTTGCCAAGTGACATGTGACGACTTTTGTTTTCAATGTATACTGCAGTTTTTGTTGCTTCACCCCACAAGAATTTTGGTAGGTCTTGATCATGCAGCATAGCTTTGACACTTTCTTTTATAGCTTTACTCTTTCGTTCTACTACTCCATTTTGTTCAAGATTATAAGGAATAATAAGCTCCATCTTAATCCCAACATCCTTATAAAAGGAAATGAGTTCTTTTGAAGTATATTCACCTCCATTATCTGATGTTAGCATCTTTATCTTCCTTTCTATAAGATTCTCTACCTTTGTCCTGAATTCTTGAAATTTTTTGAATACTTCATCCTTGGATTTTAGTAGATAAACCCAAACTTTTCTTGAATGATCATTAATCACTGTAATAACTCTCAACTCTAACCTATTATGGATCAAATTTATCTCCTAAATATTATTTATACTCATACTAGGATCTAATCTTCTTACACATACTTCACCTTCCATAGTGATCCTAGCTTGCAATCTTAAATATCAAACCAACATTGAAAAATGCTTACATTATGGTTTTAATAAACAAATTCCTAAACTTCTAATATAACTTAAGATAACCCACTCCTTTTTTTCAGAGAAAATTTTGGTGGAGACGTGAAAACAAGAATTTACTATCTATTATAGACTTACTAGTTACTACACAAAAAGACTTACTACTCACTGCACAAAAACCAGAGAGGAGAAAAATTGAGTAACATCTTAAGTTTTACCATGGAGAATGGAGTTGAAATTTCGTGTTTTTTTATTTGTAAATGTTTTCCTTTCCCTAATGACATATAATCTAAACCATATTGATTAGGCACTCAACCTGGAATTTGATTTTTATTTTTTTACTGTGCATGACTCTGTTTCAAGTTGCGCATTATCTTCTGGAGTTTAACTCTATATTTTAGAGTCAACTGAAAATTTGGTTGTTTTTAACCATGTGCGGTAGTGGCTTTTGTCATTTCATCTACCTTATCTTCTGGATTTTAACACTATATCTTAGAGTCAGCTGAAAATCTGGTTGTCTTTAACCATGTGCAGTAGTGCCTTTTGTCATTTCATCTGCCTTATCAAACCCCTATAACTACAATAGATCTTGTAGTTGAAGAAGATGTTGATGTTCACCACATAATCCAAACCTATTGGAAATAATAATCCCAACTATTGCAATAAACAACCTTTTGCAGGTTGCATCTCTGCATGAAGATATAAGGACTGAAGCTAAATGCCAACCATTTAGAAACTTAGCAAAGGAATTTAAAGAATTTATGTACTTTGGTAAACAGATATGGGCAAGAATTCATTTAGTAACCTTTGCCCACACTCCAAAAACACCTATGTGATTCTGAACACCCTCAAAAACAATATCACATTAATTATTTTGCTACTTAGTGTAGAGAGGTTAGTGAGTAAGAGGGAAAAAAGAAAAAGAGCACAAGTCTCTGTGGAGAAAATGATGCAACAATTTTGGGTGGGAACTGAAAAAAACAGTTACTCTGTTTTACTGTGTGTTATTCCACGTAAGTTTAAATCGTTGTAACTTTTATTTTCCTTGGTGAATGAGCAGCAGTCTCATGTAAATGTATTTTCATGTTTAAGAAATGAATACTAGGTTTTAGTTTGTTTCTGCAAACATATCTTGGTATTTTTTATGTGAGTATTCATGAGTCTCTAAAATAGTTGTGCATGAAATCCAAGTCTATGAAATAGCCTCGTAGTGCACGAAGATAGCTCTGCAAAATTAGGTTCGTGGTGCGTGAACCTAGCTTCATGAAAGTAGCTTCACGAAAGTGATGACTCTCTACCTCACCCCCGGTGAAAAAAATAATTAAATTTTGCAAATATTTTAAACATGGTATCAGAGCAAGTGAAATATTGTTAGTGTAAAAACATGTGTTTTTACTACGAGTGAAAATTGTTTTGAGTGCGGATTGTGTTTAGCATATTTATGAGCAGGTAGAAAGTTTTTTTCTACGCTTAGAAATGGAAACATCAAGCACAAGATTGACTAATCCTCAAATACCTCAGCGTAATGGAAAAAATTATAATTATTGGGCTATTACAATGAAGGCCTTGTTTTCTTCTCAAGACATTCGGGATTTGGTGGAGAATGGTTTTCAAGAACTAGTAGACGCAGCAGCATACAATGCCTTATCTCAACAAGAAAGGGATGTGTTAAGGGACAACAGGAAGAAGGATTCAAAAGCCCTATTTTATATTTTCCAAGTGGTTCATGAAAGTATTTTCCCAAGGGTGGTAGCAGCGACAAAGTCCAAGCAAGCATGGGACACCCTCTAGACTTCCTACCAAGGCATGGAAAAAGTCAAGACATCAAAGCTGCAAATGTTGAGGAGAGATTTTGAAACAATTTGTATGAAAGAGTCTAATAATATAGACTCTTTTTTTACACATGTAAGTGGATTAGTTACTCAAATCTAGTCTCATTGTGAGACACTTGAGGAAAGAAGAATAGTAGAGAAAGTTTTGAGAAGTATGTCAGCGAGGTTTGAGGCCATTGTTGTGGGCATAGAAGAGACAAAGGATCCCTCATAGTTCTCAGTGGATGAGCTTAATGCATCATTGATTTCTCATGATCATAGACTGAATAGAGCAGCAAGTTCCTCATTGGAGCATGCCTTCAAGACACAAGTATCATTTGGTCAAGGTCAAGGAAGAGGAAGATCATATGCTAGAGCAAGAGGAAGAAGCCCATACAGAGGTGGAAGAAGCTTCCCTTCAAGCCCCAGTGGAAGAGGCAGCAATCAAAATCCCAGTCAAGGCCCAAGACAAAATCAAGCACAAGGACAAAGATATGATAAATCTCAAGTTCAATGTCATTATTGTAAGAAGTATGGTCATTATGCAAATCAATGTAGAAAGAAGCAATATGATATTAGTAAAAAACCAAGTGTAAATTTCACAATAGAAAATCAAAGCCATGATACCATGTCTTTAGCTCGTAATGTAGCACAAGAAAAACAAAGTGATATTTGGTATCTAGATTTAGGGTGTAGCAACCACATGTCAGGAAACATAGAAATGTTTTCTGATCTAGATGAAAGTGTGAAATCTGAAGTGACATTAGGGACTGATAGCAAAGTCTCTATCATGGAAAAGGATAGAGTTAATATCCTAACAAAGAAGGGGGGGAAGAAATGCATCTTTGATGTTTACTTTATCCTTGGCCTGAAACTTAATCTCATGAGTGTTGGATAGCTCATGCAGAAAGGCTACAATGTCTTCTTCAAAAATGATGTCTGCAGAATTTTGGATAGCCCTCTAGGCAAAAAGTTGATTGCAAAAGTTTAGATGACAGAAAATAGAATGTTTCCCCTAAAAATAATATCAGATTTGCAAAAATAAGATGCGCAAGCACAACTATCTATGAACTTACAAGAAAACGGAAGAAAAAGGGCAATTGCCACACAAGTAAACTTTCAAGCTAAGGTAAAAGATGAAAACTGGTTATGGCACTTGAGATTTCGACATCTCAACTTTGGAGATTTGAATTTGCTGCATAGGAAATACATGGTGAAGGGTTTACAACTCATAGAAAAACTAGACAACATATGTGAAGGATGTATCTTGGATAAGAAACATAGAGATACGTTTCCAGTAGGAAGGTGGCAGCCACTATGTATTAAACTTCATAGATGACTACACAAGGAAGACATGGGTCTTTCTCCTAAAACAAAAAAGTGAAGTGTGTGAGCACTTTCGCCAATACAAGGCTCTTGTTGAAAAGCAAAGTGGACACTACATCAAAGTCCTTAGGACTGACAGAGGTGATGAATACATCTCAAATGATTTCCTTCGATTTTGCAAGGAGCATGGAATTCATAAGAAATTTACAACAAGATATACACCACAGCAAAATAGTGCGGCAAAAAGGAAGAATAGGACCATTATGAAGATGGAAAGAAGTATGTTGAAGGCAAAGCATTTGCCAAATGATTATTGGGCTGAAGTTTTCGCTTGTGCAACATATATCTTAAATATATGTCCAACCAAAAGCATCCAGAACATTGTTCTTGAAGGGGCATGGGGTGGAAGAAAACAAAATGTCACTCACATGAGAGTTTTTGGATGTGTGGCTTATGCACATGTCCCAGATGAGTTGAGAAAGAATTTGGATAGCTAGAGGAAAAAATGAATATTTTTCGGATACAACGATGAATCCAAGGCATACAAACTCTACAATCCATTAACCAAGAAATTCATAATCAGCAAAGATGTGTAGTTTGTAGAAGAGGAAGCATGGGATGGAAGTTTAGAAAAGACAGTCAATGTCAAAGCATGCATACCAAATGAGGACGAAGAAGAATTAACAGCATGAAGTAATTCCTCAACTTAGACTCCCTCTAATCCTATTCAATCGCAGTAAAGCAGACAACAAGCCACGCCGTCAACAAATAATAGGACAGTTTTGCACAGCCAAGCAAGTGCTTCTCCAAGCACATCGCAAAGCACGACACCAAGTGACATATCAAGCCCATCTTCAGCAAGCACAAGAAGGCGAAAATTTAGAAATTTAAATGAAATTTATGAGCAAGATGAAGTTGATAGTAGTGCAGGTCTGAATTCCTTATTTGCATTATTTTGTCATGTAGATGACCCAATCCAATTTGGAGATGTAGTCAAAGAAGGAAAATGGGTTGCGTAAATGGAAGAAGAAATAGAAAGGAATCACAAATGGGAGTTAGTGAGCCTTCCGAAAGGAAAACATGTTATTGGAGTGAAGTGGGTCTATAAGAGCAAAAGCAACATTGAGGGAAAGATTGAAAGGCACAAAGCAAGGCTATTTGTCAAAGGATATAAGAAGTAGCATGGAAGAGATTATGTAGAGACATTCGTGCCAGTTGCGCAGATGGAGATCATAGAAAATTTTAGGGGCGAATGTTCGCCCTTTGGCGAAATTAAGGGGTTTTAAATTTTTAGTGGGCGAATATTTTGTATCATAGTACATTTTTACGAATCACCTCAAATAGCCTACCTTTTATTAAGGGAGAGGGTAAAAAAGGTAAATTTAGCCCTTGAAATTAGGAGTTAGAACCTTCCATTCGCCCATTTTCAAGAATAGGTTTTATTTAAGTGAATCCATTCGCCCATTTTCAAGAATAGGTTTTATTTAAGTGAATCCTATGGGCCAATACCATATTTATAAAAGAGGTATGGTGAATTAATAAAAATATAAATAAATGAAAAGTATGGTAAATAAATAAAACATTTTTTATATTTACTCCATAAGTCACCTTATATACATGCAAGAGTGTAAAAAAATAAAAATATAAGTAAGGTGGAGATATGGTAAATAAATAAAACGTCCTTTTATACTTACTCAAAAGGTATGGTAAATCAATAAAAATATAAATAAACTAGACGTATGGTAAATAAATAAAACCTTAGTCCATAACCCTCATTCTATTTATGTAGGCTCAAGAAAGAGGTTTTATTTAAGTTAATCCTATGGGCCAAATACCATATTTGTAAAAGAGGTATGGTAAATTAATAAAAATACAAATTAATGAGAGGTATAGTAAACAAATAAAACATTT
>APFE031611903.1:0-13100 GCA_000404065.3 Pinus taeda
CTAGCTTGTTCACAAGACCTTCAATCTTCTGCAAGTTGCTTGCGCATTGCGCTCTTGCTATCTGGTCCTCACCAGAATTAGCAAGTGTTTCCCCCTTTTCTCTACCTGTCTCTACAGTGCAGTTTTTTCCTCCCCTCACTTCCTTTTCCTGGAAGCCTTACATAGTTAGGGGAGGTAGTTAGGGTTCTAGCAACAGTTTCTTTTAACTTCCATCCTCAGAAGTTACATGATCTCCTCTTCACTAGGAATCATTTTTAATTTTTCAATAAAATAAAAATATTAGTTAATTCAAACATATAATAAAAACAATCCTTCAGTTTGTTTTTACTATGGTAAATAAAATATTTACAACATTCTAGGAGTATTACATCTCCCCCCCTGAAATCGAACATCGTCCTGATGTTTTCCAGCTGCAAAAAGTCTGGGATAAACTTCTCTCATGAGTTGTTCATCCTCCCAGGTGGCCTCCTCTGGCCCAAGGTGTTGCCATTGCACTTTAACCTGGGTGATGACTCATTTCCGTAGCGTTACTTCTCTCTGATCTAGTATACTCAGTGGCTCGACCAAGATTTTTTCTTCTGGTTCGACCTGAAACATGCAATAATTTAAGTCAGTTTTTCCTTAGTCAAAAAATCCAATTGGCCTACCTAGGATACTTTCTTACCTGAATATCCTGCCAAGTGATTAAATGCTTAGGATCATAGACATATTTTTTAAGTACTGACACATGGAAGATGTTGTGGACCTGGATATGACTTGGAAGAGCAAGCTGGTATGCCACCGGGCCAACTCTTGCCAAGATTTGAAATGGTCCGCAAAACCGGGGTGCCAATTTGGTGCTCCCACTCCATTGTAGTGTGCACTTTATTGCTCGAATTCTCACATATAAATCATCTCCCACATGGTATTCCTTAAAATTCCTCTTTCGGTCAGCAAAATTCTTTTGTCTATCTTGAGCGGCTTTTAAATTTGTCCAAACTTTCCTGACCATCTCCTCAATTTCCTTAAGCATTTTGGGACCCAACATCAGCTTGTCCTCTAGTCCTCCCCAACTTGAGGGTATGCGGCATTTTCATCCATACAACACTTCAAACGGGCTCATCTGCAAGGATGTATGATAGTCGTTGTTGAATGCAAACTCAACCAAATGCAGGTAATATTCCCACTTAGAGGGTTGTTGCATTACATATGCCAGTAGCATGTCCTCTACCACCTAATTCACCCGTTTTGTTTGTCCATTGGTACGAGGATGGTATGTGGTACTAAAGTTTAGATGCGTCCCCAATTCCCCAAATAGAGTTCTCCAAAATACTGACGTAAATTTTACGTCACGATCAGAGATTATAGTCTTTGGTAACCTATGCAGTCTAAAAATATTTTGCATAAAGATATGAGCAATCTGCACCGCTCTGTAGGTAGATTGTACTAGTATGAAATGAGCTAATTTACTTAGCTTATCCACCACTACCATGATGGAATCATTGTTTCTTTTTGACCTGGGTAATCCTTTTATGAAGTCCATATGTATGGCCTCCCATTTCCACTCCGGAACTAGTAACGGATGTAATAACCCAACAGGGTGCTGGTGTTCCACCTTAACTTGTTGGCATTCCAGGCAACGAGTTAAATACTCTGCTACATCTTTTTTCATTCCCGGCCAATAGTACTCTTCCGAAGTGCAGTAATCATTTTCTGATACCTCAGGTGCCCAGCATAATGACTTTTGTGAAATTCATCTAGAATCAAGCTTTTAATGCTATTTTGGTTGGGCACATACAATGTTTTTTTATATTTCAACAAGCCAGCAGTATCCATTGTATATCCTTGCTAATTTTCTTTGCTAGTTGAATTCTGAGCTTGCTGTCCTATTTGCTGATATCTTAAATCTTGTTCTGCTGCCTTTTTAATCACTTCATCGAAGGTACTTCATCCTTCGCTGCAAGAAATATCGTAGAGGCATTGTACTTTTCGACTCAAAGCATCTGCCACCTTGTTTTCCTTCCCTTTTAGATGCTTAATCTCAAAATCAAAACCACTTAAGAAATCTACCCATCGTGTCTGCCTAGCATTTAAGGTAGGTTGACTAAAATAGCTAGTCAGACTATGGTGGTCCGTCAGTAGAAAAAACCTTTTTCCCATTAAATAATAGTGCCACATCTTCAATGCGTGGATCACAACTGTCAATTCCAAATCATAAGCAGAATATTTCTGCTCATGTTCTTTTAATTTCCTAGACTCATATGCAATTACCTTTCCTTCTTGCATAAGTACTCCCCCTACCCCTTCCTTACTCGCATCTATGCACACAACATAGTCCTTACCCGGATCAGCTATGTTAGTATAGGCAAAGTGGTGAGCAGATGCTTGAGTTGTTCAAAGCTCTTTTGGCATTCTGTTTTCCATTTAAAATCTTTTCCCTTTTTCTGCAAGGAAGTGATGGGGTAACCCATTCTCGAAAATGCTTCCACGAACTGTCTGTAGTACCCTACTAGTCCCATGAAGGATCTTATGTCCACCACATCCTTTGGCACAGGCCATTCCATTATGGTTCTTATCTTTTCGGGATCCACAACGATCCCTTCTTTAGTAATTATATGCCCCAAGTATTGAATATGTTCTTTAAGGAAATTGCACTTGTTGTATTTAGCATATAATATATGTTCTCGGAGGGTTTGCAATACTGTTCTGAGGTGCTCCTTGTGTTGCTCCATATTCCGGGAATATATCAATATATCATCAATAAAAATTAACACAAACTTGTCTAGATATTGATGAAATATGATGTTCATCAAACACATAAAGGTTGTGGGGGCATTGGTTAGCCCAAATGGTAACACCACAAACTCGTCGTGTCCATATCATGTTTTAAAGGCAGTTTTGACTATGTCTTTTGATTTGGTGGTACCCTGATTGCAAATTAGTCTTTGAGAATAGCGTTGCCCCTTTTACCTGTTCAAAAAGTTCATCAATACGGGGTAAAGATATTTATTCTTGACCGTCAATTTGTTCAACTGGCGATAGTCCATACACATTCGAAGGGTCCCATCCTTCTTTTTAATGAACAACACAAGGGCTCCCCATGGCGACACACTAGGGCGGATGTAATTTTTGTCCAACAGCTCCTGCAACTGCATTTTCAATTCAGTTAATTTTGGCGTGCTAATCCGGTAAGGAGCTCAAGATACCGGGGTTGCTCCTGGCACTAGTTCGATAGTGAAGTCTATGTCTCTTTTGGGTGGCAGCCCTGGTATGTCCTCCGTAAACACATCTGCAAATTCTCGTATTACTGGAATACTCTCCAATGTAGCAGTATTGTCTTTTGTGTTGGCATACCCCACTTGGATGGCATAAATCTAACATCTTTTTCTGATACATTTTTCCAACTAAGAGATAGTTATTGTCTGAATATGCATAGGATTTTGAATGCCCTGCATTTCCTGCTCTTTCCCAAGTTCATTCTTGTAACGGATAGTTTTTGTTTTACAGTTTATAATGGACCAACGCTTCTCCAGCCAGTCCATGCCTATCAACACATCATACGAACCAAGGGGAAGCACATTTAGATCCGCCAACACTAGCTAACCTGTTATCTTCAAGGGGAAGTTATTTACCTTAGCCAACACTCGTTTTTTTACCCCTGTTGCTAGTTGTACTAGCCAAGGTTCCTTAAACTTAACATTTGACAGTTTACATTGTTCCACAATTTTAGGAGTAATATAGTTTAATGTAGCTCCAGGATCAATTAAAACAGTTACAGAATAATCAAATATCTTACCTTCAAATTCCACCATAGTCGGCTGGTAGTCTACCTTTCGATCCTCTAGAGCAACATTAATTCTTGATAGACTCTGACCCACATCACCAATTGTAGATGCTTCACGGATCTACGAAACCTATTCAGTTCCTTTCTGATGAAGATAGTTTTTAACATAGTGAGGCCCTCCCCAACCCTCGCATTGTATTAGGGGTCTTGTTGTCCCTTCATTGTCGATTTTTCCAGATTGTTCACTGATTCTAGACTCAATGGGTGGCTTTAATATGAGCAGATTCTTTTGCAAATTTCTGTTATTCTACCATTTGGAAAATCCTTTATTAACATTACCACGGTTTCCTTTAGAGTTCCCGGTCACCTTATTACCACGCTTGTCAACCCACCTCTTTGCTACAATTTCTCCCTTCTGCTTACTTTGCTGATAACAAATCCTGGCTTTTCATATCACCTCATCCATCATTTTTGGGTTGTCAAACTCAATTCTCTCCCACATCGCCAAGGGTAAACTACTAACGAACCATTGTACCTTAGCCTTCTCCTCTCGTATATAAGGCACATAACGGACCAACGAGGTGAATCGGGTGATAAACTCATCCATAGTTTGTTGTCCAAGTCGCAGATCATGGAATTTCCTTGCTTTCTCATCATAAAACGCTCAGTCAAGTATCTTTCCTTGAAGTATTTTTGAAATTTTTCCCAAGTTATATTTTGTTCACTGACCCCCCGTACAATCTTGATTTCCTTCCACCACAGGGTGGCTTTTCCTTGCAGTTGGAAAATGGCCAGCCGCGCCTTGAGATTGTGATCGTATTCGTATAATTGAAAAAAAAAATTCATGTTAATCAACCAAGCTTCGGCTGCCTCCTCCAGTTCTCCATTGAAGTGTGGCGGTTTTATTTTCCTAAACTCCCCTTGTAATTCCATATGCTGTCTTTTCGATGTGTAGTGCTCGGAGGCATTGTCCGACTTCTCCTCTCGATTCTCTTCCCTTCCTTCTGACTCTTCTGGTTCTATGCAATAGCCTTGTTCTTCTGACACTCGTGGCCATTCAGGGATACTGATTCTACTTATCAGACATACTTTTCATGATCCTTTCCTGTTCCATAGTTAATCTTGCATTATCTTCCCGTAAGCGGGTCATCTCATTTTTTCAATTCCTGAACTGTCTCTAATATCATCAGATTCATGTTGCACGTCTCTTCTCCTAGTTGTACCCATATCTCATGGTTAGTTTCTAGGCCTGTTACGGGTCCCTGTCCGGTCACATTTCTGTGTGGGAAGTTGTCCATTCTCCTCATAATCTGCTCTTGATTGTTTCCTGAGCTATACACAAGTAAAAAAAAATTAGCACAACAATTGTTTTTTTTTTAATTGGTTGAGGGAAACAAAAGAATGACACATGATCTGTTTATCTCCATTGGATATACTTGCTAGAGGCCACAGTTTTGTAGCTTGGCTCTGATACCACTTGTAATAGCTCCACCTTAAAAAATTTTACTAAATTAGAGTCACATTAAAAAGAAATTATTATATATTACAAAGCTCGTCTACAGTGCTCAGTTCTTGGTATATACACAGCTCTAGAATTTATTATTAACACTACTGTACTAGTGTCATTAATAAACGCTTTAATGTCAGAGGGTTTGGTTTTATGGTTTGAGAACCACGCGGCTTGTATTTCAATACCAATTTGTGTTTTCATGTCGTTTCCATCACGTGGCATGCCATGCCTACTGAGGTTGATATTGACTCCACCTGCTCCATCCTGTACATGGCCCGGGCAGGCTGTCCAGCCTCACCTGCTCCACTTGGAAACCCCACCCTCATCGAAGGTGCAGCTCATCTCTCGCGATCCGACGGTGGCGTTCTTTTCGGGGCTTTCCTCTTCTCTGGATTGCGATGGGATTGACCTCATTTGCTAGGCAACTCTCCTGCGGATCCTGCTTTGATTCGACCTTTCCTTCAGTAGCTCTGATCATCTAGATGCTCAGAATTACATTGATGAAGTCTATACCGTTTCAAACTCATGGTTTGGTAGTGGACAAGTCGTCTACAGGTAATTTGTTGTTTTGCAAACTAGTCCATGCATTTCTTCCTTATCATTCATAGCTGAATGTGTTATGTGCCTTGCTAGGCGCTCTAATCATTGTCTTGTGGACTGAAATACCACACAGGTTGTCTGGTTACAGTCTTGTGGCTCTCAGCTTTACCTAGTGGGTAGGCGCTTCTTCAGCGTCGGTCTTCAATGGTTTCCGGGTAAGATCATACCCCAGTTTGAGTGCTCTCTAGTTGGAGGGTGAAGGCTTAGAGCATAGACTAAGTCTCGGCTCTTTGCAAATTCTATGGTGTTCATTTGTTTGTCAGCATTTCAATCTATTAAAGATTAGGGCTTTAAGGGGTTTTCCCCTAAGTTGTATATGTCTAGCACATTGAGGCTACAACCCCATTACTATTTCAAAGATTACTACTGCTCATGTCTGTGTATATCTCTTGTTGTTTTATTTTGTAATAATTGAGGGTTTCAGATTACAAATGTTTAATAGTTTTGCTATTTGATAGGGTTATTTGGGCACACAACAGAAACAATACCTGCTTGTATCGAGCTTTTGTTTCCGTTATATATATTTATGATTCTAGGTTTGGTCATTCTTTCATCTTCCATGAAAGTTATGTAGAGACTGCTCGGTTCTTTGGTGAGACATTTATTTGGTTATGGTTTCGCAAGCTTGAAATATGGCCTCGGACTTGCGTGTTGTTCTATTACCCTCTTTAATTTTAGTATGTCAGAAACAGGGTTCTTTAGTGACCGCTATTAAGGTTTTTGGTCCTTCCACCTAACTGCTGGACGATTTGTTAATTAATTATCATAGTTTCTCTCTTACAGGGTTTAGGGCTTATATTGTCCTTTGGATGCTGAATTCTTTTGTAATGTCTGCCCTCGGTATGTCGGATTCTAAGGAGTTATCACTAGAGGGTTTCACCCCTAAGTAACTTCTAGAACGATGAGTAGGGTTCTGAAAAGGATTATCGATCTCAGCTAATACTCAGTCCCTCCAGGGTTCATATCCCTGAGTCCTATGTGTACCCTACTACGCGTTACTGACTACTCCATAATTTAATTCTTTTACAATTAATTTGTCTTTAAAATACATGCAACCTGTTGTTTACTTTAAGCTCTCATTCGGTATGCACGAAGTATCTCTTTGGTTACAGTGTTGTTTAAAATTCAGTACAGAGTCCTGTCTTTCTATATCAATCAACTGTCTTCATTTTCTTTAATACTTGTATAGTTTAGCCAGGTGGTCTATAACATGTTCTATCACTATAATTTTATTTAATTCCGCATTTTACAGAACTACCTTTAATTTTCTTTCCACTGAGATTATCTGTCATCCTACCAACTTTTAAACAGAGCGGTAACAACATTTTCTTTATAAAGATTAACTATCAAAACTGAACTATAATATTATTTCCTTTTCATGATTAATTGGTAATACAAAACTGTAATATCATTTTTCTTTTCAAAGTTAACTAATAGTACAGAATTGTAATATCATTTTTCTTTTCAAAGTTCACTGACAATCTACCAATTCCTTTAAGGTCGACAAAACTGTGTTTTCCACAATAATACAACTAAAATTCACGAGATAATCTTCTTCTAAAACCCTTACGTTATATCAAACTCTGTAATTAAAAATGTAACTAAGTCTTTCTATAAATATATATACTAGTGAAGAATTCTAGAAACCTTTTGCTCTCTTCTAACACAGTTCAATAATATCAACAAAATTTCCAAAAGGTACCTCATCCCTGAGTTGCTTTTAATTAAGTAACTCCATAGGAAGAGGTCTCCTCTAGTTGTAGCTAGTCAATCCTCCCGACCATGAGATTGTTTATCGGGACCAAATCACCCCCTTAGCTTGTTCACAAGACCTTCAGTGTTTTGCAAGTTGCTTGTGCACCGCGCTCTTTCTATTTGGTCCTCACCAGACTTAGCAAGTGTTTTCCCCCTTTTCTCTGCCTATCTTTACAGCGCAATTTTTTTCTCCCCTCACTTCCTTTTCTTAGAAGCCTTACACAGTTAGGGGAGGTGGTTAGGGTTCCAGCAACTGTTTCTTTTAACTTCCATCTTCAGAAGTTACATGATCTCCTCTTCACTGAGAATCATTTCTCATTTTTCAATAAAGTAAAAATATTAGTTAATTCAAACAGATAATAACAACAATCTTTCGGTGTATTTTTACTATAGTATATAAAATATTTACAACATTCTAGGAGTATTACATCTCCTTCTTTTTCTTTACACAATAAGCGTAATGCTCAAAAAGGTTCAAAAATCTTTGAACGAGTGTATGGAATATCTAAAGCTTCACTCGACCCATCTGAAATTCCTGTGAGGGTTCCTAATTTTGAGGTGGTTACAGTTAATGTGAAGCCAACAAATGCTTTAATTGCCTCTCTAGAATTTTCTAAAAAGAAACTGTCCCCGACGTGAGAATTATTTGAATGAGTGTATGGAATATCTAAAGCTTCACTCGACCCATCTGAAATTCCCGCGAGGGTGTTGGGTATACGACCAAAGTCCCACATTGACTAGAAGTGGGGAGGATCATGGGTATATAAGGACGGACAAATATCTCCATTGGTATGAGGCCTTTTGGGGGTAAGTCCAAAAGTAAATCCATGAGGGCTTAGGCCCAAAGTGGACAATATCATACCATTGTGGAGATATGTGGTGTCCAGAGTCCTTACAATTGGTATCAGAGTAATGTTGTGGAGCTAGTACGTGTGATGGAGACGGAAGATAGGGTTGGTGCGGTTTTGTTGCGAACAGTCGCGCCATTTTTGAGTCGAAAGAAGGTTGGAGCGGTTCATTAAGGAACATTCGCGCCAATTGGCGCTTTAGAAATCGCTATTGGCACAGAAACGCAAGGATTAATCGCGCCAATTTCGTGACTCGCGTTGATTTTGTTTGTGGCACGGATCTTCCGCCGTCGAGGAGCGCCAAGCCTCTTTCCCTTTGAAAAAACTGCAATTTGTTTTTTGAAATTGTAATATGCCATGACATGGTATGGCAAAGGCATTTTATTATAAGGTAAAGGCATTTTAAATAAAAACTTCATTTATTAAAAATTTGGAATTGGAGATTTTGTGTGTTACAACATGGCAAAAACTCAAAGTGCTCGTTTTGAGATCGAGAAGTTCAATGGCAAAAACAACTTCGAGATCTGGAAAGTGAAGATGTATGATCTACTTGTGCAACAAGGCATGGCGAAGGCTTTGTTGGGAAAATCCAAACAACCTTACACCATGACAGATGATGAATGGAGCGACTTGGATGAAAGAGCATTGAGCGGTATTCGACTGTGTTTGGCGGATGATGTTTTGTTTAACATCGTGTCAGAGAAAACTGTTGTTGGTTTGTGGACAAAGCTTGAGAAGTTGTACATGACAAAATCCTTAACCAATAGGATTCTTCTGAAGCGATAGTTATACAGTTTGCGCATGAAGGAAGGTACATCTATTACTGATCATTTGAATACCTTTAATACTCTTCTGGTGCAGTTAGAAAGTATAGAAGTAAAATTTGAATCTGAAGATAAAGCTATAACTTTATTATTCTCGTTGCCCGAGTCATGGGATCGTTTTGTTACTTCTATAAGTCTTAGTTCATAAAAAACCCTTGAATTTGATGATGTTGTTGGAGTTTTGTTGTCCGAAGAGACAAGGAAGAGGTGAAATTCATAAACCTGTACATCAGAAGCAATGATGGTCAGAAGTCGTTCTAAAGAAAGACGCGTACACAACGACTCGCGTTCGAAATTGAAAGGGAAGAAGAGTAAGGTAAAGTGTTGGTTTTGTGGCAAATCGGGACATTTGAACAAGGACTGTTGGAAGAGACATCAAACATCCAAAGAAGTCTCTTCGACAGAGAAGAAAGAAGCAAACACGACAGATACATGTTTGGCATCCATTTCAAGTATGAGTGATGAAGTGTTATCAGTTAATTAGTCTAATCATGATCAACATTGGCTGTTAGATTCCGGTGCATCAAATCACATGTGCATTCATAGAGAATGGTTTAAAACTTATAAATCAATCAATGATGGAGTCTTTTACATGGGAAATGATGTCACATGTAACATTCTAGGAATTGGAAGCATCCAGCTTAAAATGTTTGATGGGACAAATAAAATTCTAACTGATGTAAGACATGTACCTGAACTAAGAAAAAACCTCATTTCACTAGGAGTACTAGACACTAATGGATATAAAACTTTTATTCAAGGTGGAGTAATGAAAGTTTATAAAGGAATTTTACTAGTAATGAAAGCAAAGAAGGTTGGAAATCTTTTTCAGTTAGAAGGAAGAAAAGAGTCAGATCATGTTTCTACAGTATCTGAAAACGACAGTAATTCTATTCATTTATGGCATCAAAGGATGGGCCATATGAGCAAAAGAGGTTTAAAGATTTTATTTGATTGTAGGTTACTTCCCAATTTAAAGTCTGTTAAGTTAGATTTCTGCAAACATTGTCTATTTGGGAAAGAAAGCAAGCAGAAGTTTAAAACTGGAAAACATACTAGTAAGGGAATCCTTGATTATATCCATTCTGATGTTTTGGGTCCATCTCCTACAACCTCATATGGAGGATTGTCATATTTTGTATCTTTTATTGATGATTTCTCTAGAAAAGTGTGGGTCTACATGTTAAAGAAGAAGTCTGATGTATTTATAGTTTTCAAACAGTTTAGAGCATTAGTTGAAAACATCACTGGAAGAAGCATTAAATGTTTAAGAACTCACACTGGTGGTGAGTTTACTTCAAAGGAATTTGATAATTATTGCAAGGACACTGGGATCGAAAGACATAAAACCACTGTATATACTCCTCAACAAAATGGAGTTGTTGAACGCATGAACAAGACTCTTTTAGAGAGAGCAAGAAGTATGCTTAGTAACACCAATTTGCAGAAGGAATTGTGGACATAAGCGGTGTCTACAGCTTGCTATTTGATAAATCGATCACCATCAACTGAAATATGATGCAAAATTCCTCAAGAGGTATGGAAAGGTCATCCTTGTGATGATTCTAAACTTAAAGTTTTTTTTTGTGATGCATATGCTCTAGTTCTGAAACATCAGCGTTCTAAATTAGATCCTAAATCAAAAAGATATATCTTTGTTGGATATGGTGGTGGGACTAAGGGATACAGATTGTGGGATCCTACTACTCACAAGATCATCATTAACAAAGATGTTAAATTTAATGAATCTTCACTTGAAAATCTAGATGTAGATGATAAATTGAAACAGGATAATCTATCTAAGCTTCAACACATTCAGTTTGAAACCAGTTCAAATACTGATGATAGTCAAGATGAACAAGTTTCAGATGCAGATCATGAACATGTTTCAGATACAGATCATGAATATGTTTCAGATGCAGATCATGAAGAAGTTCCTACAGATAATAATCAACAAATTTTGGAAGTACCAGAAACATCTTTAAGGAGGTCCACAAGAATCAAACGTCCTCCTAAAAGGTATGATGATTATGTTACTTCAATTGCTTTAACCGCTAATGATGATGAACCTTTATGCTATCAGGAAGCTATAGAAGGTTCTAAAAGTGAAAAGTGGAAAGAAGCTATGAAGGAAGAGATGATGGCATTAGTCAAGAATGGCACATGGGATTTGGTAGAACTTCCTAAAGACAGAAAAACTGTGGGATGTAAATGGGTTTACAAATTGAAAAAGGGTGTTGATGATACAGAGAATCCTAGTTGGTAAAGAGTGGACAGATGGATAATCGTTTGAGGGGAGGCTCGATGGTCCTTTGTTCGAGGGGAGGATTGTTGGGTATATGACCAAAGTCCCACATTGACTAGAAGTGGGGAGGATCATGGGTATATAAGGATGGACAAATATCTCCATTGGTATGAGGTCTTTTGGGGGTAAGTCCAAAAGCAAATCCATGAGAGCTTAGGCCCAAAGTGGACAATATCATACCATTGTGGAGATATGTGGTGTCCAGAGTCCTTACAGAGGGTTCCTAAATTTGAGGTGGTTACAGTTAATGTGAAGCCAACAAATACATATAGATTTTAGGAGTTTCTTTTGGAAAGTCTTCAAATAGATCAGTTTTATTCGACAAATAGTTTGTGAAAATCTTGAATGATTTTGAGTTGTTCCAGCCTTAATCTTAAACGACTCTTGGACTGCTTTCAGAAATTGTAACTCCCTTCTTTTATTAATACAACTTCTTGGTCGTTCCCTTTAACATCATATCTCTCTATCGGCATTGTTTATATGGATGTGCAACAAATGTTGTTCTAGATGGTTGGGTCTTTGTGGCGTCGTATTCATATGTGGATGATGCCAAAACGAGCCCTAGGCCGCAATAGACACACACCACATGTTAAGTAATTACAAAATGAATTACAGGTATCTTTCATATTGGATTCAATTCTCTTGTGAACGATGAAAGTATTAAAAATTCAAAAACAATTATAAATAAAATTAGCTATATATATATGAAAGAAAAAATAATTATAAACAAACAAAAGCAAAAAATTAAATTATTTTATCTTTATCTATAAAGTTGGTGATGTAGTGAAGTATTTTATTTATGGCCAACATTAAAACTAGTATAGATCCATTTTAACTATGGATCTACTAGAGGATGAACTCCCTTGAGATGTAAAACTTTTTTAAAGAGTAAAATTTGAAAAATAGTTTCCGTTTCAAAAGATTATATCTTTCTCGATGCTTGTGATATATATATATATATATTATGATTTAATAACAAAAATGGATTGAATCTTAAATTTGAATTTTTAATATCTAATGATTCAATGTTTTGAAAATACCCTTTGCCATTTAGATTGTGTAAGCTACACAACTCAAACTTGCAATTCTACCAAACTATTGTTAGATTTTAGACAAAATTGACTACCATTGAAAGATGCCAAAATGTAAAATATTAAAACTACTTGAAATATTTTAACCATAAAAAATTAATTTTTAATTGCTTTATATAATATATACATGATTTTTATTTTTATTTTTTTAACCATGTATAATTTATACATAGTTGGCATTAAAATATTTTATTTATGACCACATTATCTCATTAGGTAGTGTTTTCTGTTATTAATATATCTTGAAATATACACCAATAATATTTAACTTGGTATATTAAAATATTTTAAATTAAAAATTGAGTGAATAATAGATGTCTTTTTTGTTAAAAAACAATATCTTTGAGGTGTAAAGTATAACAAAAAAACCCTAAAATTTGAGGAAAGGTTTGCATGTGAGAGAT
>APFE031611906.1:0-17221 GCA_000404065.3 Pinus taeda
TTTTAACTTTATAAAAATTATAAAGTCACTTTAGGAGAAAAATTAAAATCTTTTGGACACTTTTCCCTAGGCCAAAGATCAAAGCCTTGAGGAACCACCTGTCCTTCGATACCAAATTTCAACACGTTGTTCAGTTTCTGGCGCTCCTAGCCATTACAACTGTCTCTCTGACACTCCTCAACACTATCCGACACTAGCCCACCCTGCAACTTTTGATCTGGGCTCCCGTAGCAAGGAATTGATCTGAGAGGTGGGCCCCTCAAGGATCCTGCCCATCTGTAGTCCTTTCAAACTACATCTCTAGATCACCCCACCTCCCTCCTGGACATGTGGTTGCCATCTCTGCCACAAATGTCGAAAATCTCCTCTCTGGTTCTTACTACTGTTGCTTAGCCAATAAGAAAACAGACTTCTTGGCAGGAAGTCTTACTTAGGAAAAAATTCCCACAACCATGCTCCTTCCTTCTCTTTTGATGTCATTCTGCCTAGCAAAACGGCCTGCAGAAAATACTGCATCCCACCAGCTTCTCCTCACGCTGAGGCTTTAGCGTTGCTCCCTCTGCCATGACAAGATTTCAATCTGGAAGCACTTCTCTCTATCGACTCACTCAGATAAAGACTGCCACAAAATACAGCCCTCCGGCTAGAGCTGCGCAAACACCTCTGGGATTCGAACTGCTGCCTTCTGCAACTTTTTTGATCTCCCTCTTCTGCTCAGTGTTGGGTTCTTTGGCATTGTTCTTCTTGCTTCACCTGCACTAGCTCTGATACCATGTGAAAATTTCTAACCCTCAAGGAACCCCTACTCCAGCAAATCTGAATCTACTTCACCTACTTGATTTTAATTAGATTCATCAAGTAATTCTTTTGAATGCTTAAGAAAATTACTTCTACAGGCTACACTACTTAAACTTGATTTGCATGAAACAAGAAAACTGAGCAAAGAACAAGATACATAAGACAATGATTTTTGGACAAAATAGTCCCCAGAAAAAACCAATGCGGGAAAACCAGTGCAACAACTCTGAGGGTTTATTATTATGTAGGAGATAATTCTGAATACAAATCTAGGATGCTTCAACTAGCAATCATTTTCAGAGAAAATATCGAACAAAAGAATGGTAAAAGAATCTCACCATGTCACTGGAGAACCAGTGATTCATCCTCAGCTCTGGGAGGCTTTGTGTCACCTTTTGATGGCCTCTGCGTCACCCTGGGCAGCGTCTATGTCACCCCTCCCGGGTATTACGCTGTCTCTCTACTCTGGATCTTCTGCTAGTTAAGAATTCAACTTTCTTTCCTCCAGTCTCACACCTTGGCTTTTGGCAACTGAAACTTCGAATTCCCTCTGCAAAAACTTGACTTCCCCTCACTGACTGCGCTACCTCTGCGTCTGCACTGCATAGGCCAGTGTCAGCCTTCCTCTGGACGTCTTTTGTCCTTTCTCTTCCTTGTATTCTCCGGAAATTCCTCCCCCTGGAATCTCACTACCCCTCTACTACAAGATCTTCCCAATCGGTTTTCCCCCTGAGAACTTCTCACCTCAGAAAATCTATTTCCTCAATCTCTGTGTGTGTGTCTCCAAATAACCCTCAAGCCTCCTTAAATAATCTCCTCGTTGACATTCAACGACCCAAATTAGAAGCTAATCAATGGCTAAGATCATTTATGCTTGACCCTCGTCTTCTTCTAGAAGTTACACCCATTGTTTATGTTAATATCCTTTAATATTTTATTTTCCTAAGTTTAGACTTATGGTCCCTTTAAAATAATTAATTATTTTAATAAAGCTGATTCTAGGTGGAATTTACCAAAACGCTTTCTGGGTTCTTTGGAATACACATGCCCAAGCATCCCTGCAAACTCTGAGGCTTTGAGCACATCCATTGCTACCAAAAATCATGTTGAAATTTGGTACCGGAGGACAGGTGGTTCCCTTAGGCTTTGATCTTTGGCCTAGGGAAAAGTGTCCAAAAGATTTTAATTTTTCTCCTAAAGTAAATTTATAATTTTTATAAAGTTAAATCTAATTTAAAAGTGACTTTAAGTGATAAAGTTACTAAAGTCTAATTTTAAAGTGACTTTAATAAAGTTAATGTAAAATTAGAAAGGAAAAGTGACTTGGAAATAAATGACTAAGTGGGTCTTTATTAAAGTGGGGTGAATTAAAAAATAGAAAGTGAGATTTAAAAGTGCATTTAATCTCAACCATTGATTTAAATCTATTTCATCCATTGGATTTAGAGATCACCCAAAAGTCACTTGTATCACCCAAAAGTCACTTGGAGTTATATTAAAGGAGGAAAATATTATTCATTCTTTCATGAGCAGATTGGGAGAAGGAGAGCAAGAGAGCAAGGGAGATTTCTGGACAAGAAGGAGAAAGAGGCAGCAGTTTGGCACACATACCAGGCAGCTCTTCAGCAAAATTAGAACAACAGAAAGACAAGCAGAACAGCAGCAAGAACAAGCAGAAAAAGCTGATTTTTTGTTGAAAACTGAGAAGTTTCCAGGTGGTCCGTTGGGCTAAAAATGGATAAGTTTGCTTGCTGAAAAAATTATTTTGCTGTAATTTTTTGTTGAAATTTTCTTGCTGTAAAAAGACATTTTTCAGAAATAAAGAAGAGCTCTCAAACTGGTTTTCCCCAAGAGTTGTAGGGGGTTTTTCCAGGGTCACGTTGACCAAAAATATCAGTGTTTTAATGTGTTTTAATGGCTGTTTATTACTGCTGATTTTTATTTCTGCAATTTTCAGCATTCTGTAAATTTTCCAGAATTTGTGTTTTCAGCAAAATTTATTTTTTCCAGCTTGTTGAATGTATGGTTATGGGAAAGGGCATTTAACTACATGGGAGAAATAAGGAGAAACTGAAAACCGGGGTGGGAAAACAAAAATTTTAACAAATTATACCATTCTCTGGAATTTCTGCAACCATACGTTCAATTTCACTCTTTTGGGCATAGGGATATCTGTACGACCTGATGTTTGGATGAACACTTCCTGGAATCAAATGAATAGCATGATCATGATCATGAATAGGTGGGAGGCCTTTGGGAGTCTCAAATGCCTTGGAATGATTGTCCAATACTTTTTGGGGATCTGGAGAAATAGATGATTTTGATGTGGGAACCTCTAGCGAACATAATTGTGCAATTACGCCTCATTGTTCCTTCTTTAGAAGCTTTGTCATACTATTAGAGTTGATTATCTTTCCCAGTTTCCTTGCAATACCCCTTAATTCAACTTCCTTTATTTCCGCACAAAATTTCATGAAAAGTTCTTGAAAATTAAAAGATATTGTACCCAAGGATTGTAGCCATTGGACTCCTAGTACAACATCAGCACCACCCATTGGAATGGAAAGAATTGGGCTATTCAATACATAATCTCCCATGGATAGCTTGATATTATGGCACTTTCCAGAGCAATTTATGGTTCCTCCACTTGCAACCATCGCTTGACACTCTGGTGCTGGATATATGAAGCAATTCAATTCCTTGGCTATCTTACAATGAATAAGATTATGGGTACTTCCCGAATCAATCAACACTATTACCTTTTTATTCTTGATATGTCCTTTTATCTTGATAGTTTGAGGAGTGGTAATTCCAAGAAATGCATCACAAGATATGGTCTGATTCATTTCTTCTTTATCTAGGGTTTGTTCCTAGATTATATCCTCTTCTTTTGACATTTTTTGTTCATTTTCTTCCTCCTCTTCATGATCTATGTAGAATAATTTCTTCTCAGCACACACATGACCTTTAGTGTATTTTCTATCACAACTGTAACAAAGCCCTTTTACTCTTTTTTCTTCCAATTGTTGTGGTGTCAACCTTGTAGGTTGTGGAAGGTTATGGGCAACAACACTTCCATCTTTATAGTTGTGAGTGGTAGCTTCCTAGTTGCCATAATTTTGCTTTCCATTTTTCTTGCTAACCTGAATGCCTTCTCCAATGAATTAGGTTCCCAAAGGGGAACCTCGTGTTGGATATTATCCTTTAAATTCCCTATGAACACATAAATCCTATGCTCCTTTGGAATATCTTTTACCCTTATGTTCAATTTTTGGAAGTCCTCAATGTGCTCTATTGTTGGACCCTTTTGTTTGAGATTTATCAATTGGCTAAACAAGGTGTTGCTTTTTGTATCCTCATAATATGTTATCATTTTTTTCGTAAAAATTGCCCAAGTGACAATCTGTTTACGAGAGAAAATCCATTGATACCATACAAACTAATTTGGTTGCAAATATAAAGTTGCAATACGTACCTTTTGTGTGTTTTACACATTATGGAGATCGAAAATTTGCTCCATCTGTAGTATCCATGTTCTGGGATCCTTGCCACCAAACTTCCTCATATTGATTTTTGGAACATGGTGGGTCTTCAGTCCAACATTAGAGTCTATGAAATCATGATTAACATTTCTTTTGTTCTCATCATGAGTTTCCTTTACTACCCTTTCACTATTAGTAACCATTTCTTGTAGCAACTTATTCAAATTTATCTTCAATTCTTCCATCTTACCGTCCATGCCATTCATCGTAGTGTCCATGCGATTCATCTTAGCTTCCATGCCATCCATCTTAACTTGCACGCCATTCATATTAGCTTCCACGCCATTCATCTTGGCTTCGGTTACCTTTTGTGAAAGTGAAATTTGTTGTACTTGGTCTTGTAATTTTGATATATCTTGTTGCATTTCTTCCTCTTCTTCACGAGTCATGCTAGAGATTTCAGGTTGCTTACTAGGTGTTTCCATTTTCTTTCTTTGGGGAATCAATTAATGCTACTAATTCTTCACTATTCCCTTTGAATCCCTTCAAACTAAATTTTCAAACCAATCTTATGCAAAATTAAAAAAAAAAAAACTACACACCTTTTTTTTTTTTAACTTTGTAAGAGCTCGATATTGAATTTGTTTTATCTTCATAATTGCGGATCTACAATATCTGAAATCACGTCCTGAAGTAGCCATTTGAGTCCTCTTTCTAACCCCACAAGTTTGATCAAGATTGGATTCTCCAAAGGAAGAGTTATGCCAAAGCTCCCACGGTGACTTGATTATAGACTAGTTCAGTAGAGTGAACTTGTACGAAGTTCCACTTGTCACTATTTCAACCTTAGTAACTAAAACTGATATACAAAAAACTATAGGCTGTCCTCTTTCTGAAACTTCTTACGAAATTTTAATCTAAGGCTCAGAACAAAAGTTATAACGATTTTCCCCAAGTCACCTGTTCGGAATGTAATTTGGGAGTCTGCAAAAACCCTAATTTCCTCAGATCATATCTTCGCAAATATAGCGATACAAGCTCTGAAATTCAGACCCGAAGTTCTGAACGATTTCGGCTCAAATGGGTTTTTTTAGCTTCTGAAACGTCATAGAAAAAAAGTTATGTGAAAATTCCACGATGACCTGTTTGGAGCAGCAAAACCCGAGAATTGAAAGCTCTAATACCAACTGTTATGAAATCAACTCACAAAAATATAGAAAAGATAGATCAATGCCTTATAATTTAGCCTCTTCAAGGGGGAAACCTCCTTTACATTACACAAATGAACAACTCTTGGATGATACAAATGACAAGACCTCCTTTCTATATATAGGAGTCTACGGGTTCATAATATAATCAGAGTTGACATAACAATAATAATGTAATGGCACAATAATAACAATAATGGGCATCTATGGGGCACAATAATAATAATATGGGGACTACATGGGCACAACAATATAATAAGGGGGTTGTACTAATAACAATAAGGGGTTACACTAGTAGTATAGGGACCTGACAGTCTTAGGATTTGGAATTAAGCCCTACTCGAAGTTTGATTCTCTAGGATGATAATATTTATGAATTCGAGGGTTTTGTCACTAAACAGTAGTAGAAGTTAAAATCTCTGATATATGATGACTGTGTGATAATTTGAGATTTATGAAAATTGATAAAATCTGAAATTGTATTGTGGTTATTGAGAATTAGTAAAATCTATGGTTTACAACAAACCCTAACGGAAGTTATTCATGTTGTTACTTTGAACTAAGTTGTGATTGGTTTTGATTGTTAAAGCTCATGTATGAAATCTAGAATCCTACACTAAATCCTAGTGGAAGTCTATCGTATGAGATCTAAAGTTGTTAGATGCATTGTAGATATATATTTGTCTAAATTTATTCTAGGGTTTGCAATAGTTTGTAGTAGGGCATGTCATACTTGTGAAAGAAACATTGAAACCCTAGATGTATTGAAGGTTGTCATACTCAAATTCTTGATGATATAGTTTAGGGTTTATGAAAAAAACCCTAGCAAGGAGTTGAAAGGTATGTGTCTCTTATTTGTAATTAAGTTTGGGTATTTAATTGAGTGCTTCCATTATTATATGATTATGATATGGTTAACTTCATGCTTCTATAGATTTGGGTGTACTTGATATCTAAGTTGTGCATGTACATAATCTTCAAGATGATGAAGATGTTCGTAAGTAAAGCTAATATGATAAGCATGATGAAGAAAGTTATAATGGTCATGATAACTTTGATGAGAATGATGGAAGCCATGGAAGATTCTCCAATGTCATAGAAAAGAAGAGGAATATCCTTAAGTTAATAGGGAGCTTGGATGAAAGAAATCTCCCTTAAATTTAAGAGGGAGCTTGGATAAAAGGAACCTCTCTAAGTTGAGAGGGAGTGATGGATATGGTTCTCTACTTCATGTGTCATGCACTAGACTAGGACTAACAGCCGTAAGTCTTAGTGAAGACCATGAGTGAGAGAAGGACACATCACTCTTGTCTTAATGGAAACAAGTCCCTAGTTAAGAGGGAGGGCACATTATAGTCATGATGGATACCTTGAAAGAAGAAAATTGGAGAATATATTTTGAGGGGATGTTGAGATAAGAATATTTAGATCTATTTGTAGAATATGTTGCTACATGTGAAGTAGGAAAGGAAGATGTATGATTGCAAAATCTTTTGTCAAGATTCATATGGAAATCCTACCATGAAAAACTGAGAAGTAACATCAGTTGTTTGGAAGACCCCAAAGGTTTGTATTTATTTATGTACATTTGAAAGTTTGTTACTGATTGGGGTTGTGCTTGTATAGATAAATCTTTCAGAGGTTTGATAGCATGTTTACATGCTTCTTGTTATTGATTAGCTTGATCGGGAGAAATTTTTTACCATTCTGTTTGATTGGGGAGGATTTTTTACCGATTGGAATAATCGGGAAAGTTGAGGCTTTGTATGTCAGACACATTGTCTGGCACTTTGTCGTGATGTGTAATTCCTGAAGTAAGGGAGTTGGCGTTGATTATGGAGATTTGACCTCGGATACACACCTAGATCCTTGGGTTGATGGTTAGCAAGTAAGCTTGATGGTACCCAGAGAGGTGGAAAGCTTTAGTCTATCTTAGTCCCACGTGGATAGGTTGGCTTGGTCAGGAATCTAATCCATGGCATTGTAAGTGTCTAAACTGTTGGGGGACCTTGGATAGATTTCCCTGGTTAAGAATCGAGTCCATGGCATTGTGGTGCCTAAATTCTTCACGGTTCATGTGTTTTGAGATCTTCCTTATACTTGTACTTGTTATGAATACATCCCTAGTTAAGAGGGAGTGTTGAAATATGTAACTAGGTTCGGTCTTCACAAATGTATTTGAGTCACAATGAAATGTACTTATCAAAAGAATGAAGAAAATATTATTATTATTATTATGACTTATTAGAGCACTAATTTCATGCTTGGGTCATCTTTTTTTAGGTCAAAGTCCCCATTGAGGACTTCTAGGATTTATTCTTAGTAATTAGAGTCATTTTCCATTAAAAGAGACCCTTCTTGGGCTTTTGAATAATGTAAAAAGAATTATTTTTTATTCAAAAATGAACTTTGTCACCTCCACACCAAGTCAGCCTCAAGAAGGGTAATTCAACCTCACTGGAAGACTATATATACAAGGCAATTTGAATTCATTTGGAGGAATACACACTCTCTCACATAAGTTCGATGTCTTGAAGCTAGAAGATGGGAAGTACGAAGTTGGAAAAGAGACGGAAGGAGGCTAGAAAGGAGTGCGAGTTTTTGGAGGAAGATAGAGGACACCAAGATCGAAATTTTGGGCCATCTCTCTCTCACTTCTGAGGAGTATCAAGGGATATCGAAGTTTTCTTTGTTTAGTTGAAGGTGTTGTTGCTAGTGCTACTCCGTCGAAGCTACTACTGCAAGTTGATGTTGTAGAAAATCTATGATAGGTTAACTCGATAATGCAATATAAATCAAAGCAGAATACTTTAACCTACTTCTACATCAATTTGCAGAAGCTTAAAGATCGAGCTAAACAATATGTTGAAAACGACAACAAGAAATGATAAAAATAGAAGTGCTATAAATAGCAGTTTGGGTACCAGTGTTGGATTGAGCAATAAAGAATGAAAAATGGAAGTGATAAAAATAACATTGCTATTTTTAGCAGTTTGGGATGGATTCCAATTTTATTCAATCCCTGGACTAAAATAGGAAGTAAAATTCAAATTTGAACTTAACCGCTATTTGAATATAAATTAATTAATTCACCATGAGTTAATTAGTTGTGAAAAATCAAACATGAAGTCTATGTGAGGACATGCAACAATTTCTCCATTAATTGAGGAATTTATCCATTAGTTAAAGAGATAAGGATGAGTTCTAATTTGAGTTGTAATTAGTTGGCTCAGTTAACTGAGTCAAGTCTAGTTAGATTGATTTAAACAATTTGTTTAAATTAATGTGAGTTCAGTTAGATAATTCATGCTTTCATATAGTCGTTTCACTTTAGATAACTAAATATTCTCTCATGAACCACTCATGCATGTTAGTTCAGAAAGAGACCCAGTTGAGATCAGAGGAGGGACAATGTATTATCAGTTGGATGGATTTTTCCTATAAAGGAAGTTCATCCATGGAGAAGGATTTATCTCCTTCAGGATTTCGCAGTTGGATTAGAGGTTAGTGAGTGTGTGAAGAGACCAATTCACACAAGTCACTGCACTAGACCCCAAGGAAAATTGCACAAAGAAATAGGAAGCTTGGAGGGCAGAGGAGAAGGTTTGAGAGAGGCCTTTGACTGTCTATGAGTAGCATAGGGATTGCAGAGAGAACATGATAACTTGTGAGTTGATTCTTTTTGTAATCAAGACTATATTTCCACTCGTATGATAATGCAGAGTTGGGGTTTTAGGCTGCGACTTTCCCTGTGGTATTTCTTCTGTGTTATGTGTGATTGGTTTCTCATCCTCAGTTATATGTGTTCTCTTGATCTTGCTCAATTCGATTAAGTTTCCACAAAGTGTTGTAGAAGTAGATCTTGTATTGTGTTTTAGTATATTGCATATTCTGTTAATCTACAGTGGGAATTTCTACATGGTATTGGAGCTAGCTGATTTTTAGAATTTCTACATGGTATTAGAGCAAAGTTGATCAAAGTGAAGAACAATATACAAAGGAGAGGAGATTTTGAAGTTTTGAGTTTTGGGCCGCGAGTTTTCAAAGCAGATCTAGAAATTTTTGTGCAAAATTTTCAAAAAAAAAAAAAATAGCAGATTTGGATTCCTTGTAGAAAAAGACCCAAATTCAAAAAAACAATCGGCTGAATCGGAGTTCAGATGACGGAGATATCGCTGATTTAAAATCAACTCTTTTTCCAGAAAATTTTGTGAGGGCGGGGAATATAAAACAGATTGGTGTGCTAGCCAAGAACCTGTATGCACTTGAGGTACAAGATGCATGCAAAGCCTTGAGGAGCAAGGCAAAGGTTAAAGACTTGGTGGTTGAGAGGGAGAGTAAATTACCTCTAAACATGCAATGCCAGAAGAAGTCTCAGACAATTGTGGAGGACCCACAATTGGAGAAGCAGCTTCAGGAGGTTGTGGAGCAGCCACAACTAGAGAAGTCGAGAGGAGACTGAGTGGAGGCATCCACTCATGCAGAGACCTTTGGTAGGGGGAAATTTTGAGCCAGGTGGGCGGAGGGATCACATGCATCCATACCTCCAGGTCGAAGGTGGGGCAATGTGGAGTGAATGGGGGTAGGATCCTTGAGGTACCCAACCTCTTTGATTCGAATTTTCTATAGGAGCCCCAACAAGGAGTAGTAGGACTGGCTGAGTGGGTAGAGATAGATGCGGATGGAGTTGCAGAGAGAGCTACAGTGCAAGATTCCCAGGACTATGTAGAGCTAGCAGGCTGTAGCAATGCAAGAGGCACATGAGTGTTACACCAGTGTAGGATGGCACAGAGAGGTGTGCAACGGCGCGAGATGCATGGAGTGTTGCAGCAGCTCAGAGGTCAGAGAGGGAGCACTTGTCAGCAACAAGTAGAGCTTCAACATCAGAGTATGTTTCTAGCTGAACAGAGAGGTTAGTTGGGAGTTTTTGTTTTCTAGAGTTGCTGGAGCAACCATACTTGGTAGAAGTGTTGCATGCAAAACATTCCAAAGGTATAGGATCGGGTTCGAGTTGAATGCCTTTCTTGTTGAGAGGGAGTGTTGAAAATGGAAACAAGAAATACTAAAATGAAAGTGCTAAAAATAACACTATTATAAATAGCAATTTGGGTACCAGTGTTGGATTGAGCAACAGGGAATGAAAAATGGAACTGTTAAAAATAACATTTCTATTTTTATCAGTTTGGGATGGATTCTAATTTTAGTCAGTCCCTAGACTAAAATAAGAAGTAAAATTCGAATTTGAACTTAACAACTGTTTGAAAATAAATAAATTAATTCACCATGAGTTAATTAGTTGTGAAAAATCAAACATGAAGTCTATGTGAGGACATACAACAATTTCTCCATTAATTGAGGAATTTATCCATCAGTTAAAGAGATTAGGATGAGTTCTAATTTGAGTTGTAATTAGTAGGCTCAGTTAACTGAGTCAAGTCCAGTTAGATTGATTTAAACAGTTTGTTTAAATTAATGTGAGTTCAGTTAGTTAATGCATGCTTGCATATAACTTGCACTTCAGATAACTAAATATTCTCTCATGAATAACTCATGCATGTCAGTTTAGACAGAGACCCAATTGAGATCAGAGGAGGGACAATGTACTATCATTTGGATGGATTTTTCCTATAAAGGAAGCTCATCCATGGAGAAGGATTTATCTCCTTCAGGATTGCATAGTTGGATTAGAGGTTAGTGAATGTGTGAAGAGGCCAATTCACACAAGTGGCTGCACTGGACCCCAAGGAAAATTGTGCAAAGAAATAGGAGGCTTGGAGGGTAGAGGAGAAGGTTTGAGAGAGGCCTTTAACTATCTATGAGTAGCAGAGGGATTGCAGAGAGAGCAGGATAGCTTGTGAGATGATTCTTTTTGTAATTCTGACTATATTTCCACTTGTATGATAATAAAGAGTTGGGGTTTTAGGCTGAGGCTTTCCCCGTGATATTTCTTTTGTGTTATGTTGATTGATTTCTCATTCTCAGTTATATGTGTTCTCTTGATCTTGCTCAATTCGATTAAGCTTCTGCAAAGTGTTGTAGAAATAGATCTTGTATTGTATTTTAGTATATTGCATAATTTGTTGATCTACAGTGGGAATTTCTACATGGTATCGGAGCTAGCTGATTTGTAGAATTTCTACACAATATAACCAGAAGAAGAAGAATGAATGACACAATACACATGAAAATACTTTGGGGAAATCCTCAGATAAAAAACCCCACACTATTGTATTATCATACACGGTGGAAATACATAGGAATTATATAAAGCCTTAGCTCTCACAACTAGCAAGCTCTCAATACAATCCTCACAGATGCTCATAGGCAATCTTGGCTTCTCTCCAACCTTCCTCTCTGCCCTCCAAGCTCCTATTTCCTTGCTTTGTTCCTTGTGGATGATTAGCCTTCAAAACTGCGCAATCCTCAAGGATGAATCCTTGACTGCATGCATGAACTTTCTCCATGAGAAAACACATGCAACTGATAGTACATTGTCCTTGAACATTAATCTCAACTGGGTCTTTCTTAGAATAGACATGCATGAGTTTATGATGAGGGAATCTTCAGTTAACTGGAGTAGCACTCGTTGAGTGCATTAATACATCAATTAACTGTTAACTCACTATTAGTTCCTCAAATAGTTTGGAACTAATTTAACTAGACTTAACTCAGTAAGCTGAGTTAACTAATTACAACTCAAATATAACTCTTTCTTATCTCCTCAATTTAAGGGATAACTCTTACATGACTTTAGAAATACTTCTAACTTGAATTTCTCCAACTAATTAATTTAAAATAAATTAGCTAATTATTTCCAAGTAATTGTTAAGACTAAATTCGATTTTAATTCACAATTTAATTCAAGGACAAATTAAATTGGAATATTCTTGTTGCCATATTTCAACACTGCCTCTCAACAAGAAAGGGGTTATCTGCCACCCCAAGCCTGTCTCTATGGAACTCAAATTTACACTTTGACAATGCCTTTGTCAAAATGTCAGCATCTTGCTCCTTTGTCGAAATATACTGTAGCAACATGATCCTCCTCACTACACAGTCTCTGAGAAGATGATACCGGATGTCGATGTGCTTGGACCTATCATGAAATACTAGATTCTTAGAGAGTTTGATACAACTCTGGTTATCACAATAGAGCACAGTTGGATCCATCCTCTGATCAAACAAACCAATTAGGATTTTCCACATCGAGATGGCCTCACATGCTGCCTGACTTGTAGCCATGTATTCTGCCTTTGCCGAGTTGAGTGCAATTGAACTCTATTTCCTGCTATACCAAGAAACTACCGCTGACCCAAGGTTAAAAATCCCTCCTGATGTGCTCTTCCGATCTGATGGACTCTTTGCCCAATCTGCATTAGTGAAGCCCTATAGCTTCACTCCCTCTGTCCGTCTGTACCATAATCCATATTGAGATGTGCCTCTTAGGTATCAATACATGTTTTTCCGCCTTCCAAAACATCTTGGTAGGCTGAACCATTGCTTGACTCAGCTGGTTCACCACATAACACAATTTTGGTTGTGTGTTCATTAAGTACATCAGTGAACCCACAAGCTGCATGTACACAATAGCCTCTACCACTTCTCTTGAAGTAGAAACCTCCTTCCTCTAGTTACTTGCTAGAGGAGTTTGCATGGGCTTGCACTTCTCCATGTGGAATCTCTGGAGTATCTCATTGGCATACTTTCCCTAAGACACAAACAAATCCCCATCCTTCTGCCACACTTCCATGCCAAGGAAGTAATGCATGAGACCCATGTCTTTCATCTCGAATTCTCTTGCAAGGTCCTCCTTGCAAGACACGATCAACTGATCATCACTAGTAAATATGAGATCATCAACATAAAGTACGATGATCAACAACTTACCTTTCACCACGATGTGGTACATGTTCGCATTCGCTTCACTCTTTGTGAAGCCCAACCCAGTGAAGTAGTTGTTTATCCTCGTGTACCAAGCATGAGGAGCCATCTTCAACCCATACAACACTCTCTTGATTTTGCATACATGCGACTCACGATCGAAGGTCTCAAAACCTTACGACTGCTCTATGTACACCTCTTCCTCAATCTGGCCATTGAGGAATGCAGTCTTCACATCCATTTGATGGATCTTCCAACCCATCTGTGCTGATAGTGCCAAAATAGATCTGATAGATGAGTACCTTGCAACAAGAGCAAAAGTCTCATGATAGTAAATCCTCTCAACCTGTGAAAAGCCACGGGCAACAAATCTTACCTTATGCTTCTCCACACTACCATTAGCAGCTTGCTTTACCTTGTAAAGCAAATGGGAACTCACAACTAACTTGTTCTCCGGCCTTGGAACCAGATCCCAAACACTGTTATGTACTATGGAGTCATACTCCTCCACCATAGCATCAACCCGAATCGGTTGCTGCACTGCTTCCTCAAAGGAAGATGGCTCGGTCTCAACACATTCCCCAGCAAGGGCCATGTATCTAGTGTACCTCTCATGTGACCTCCTCTATCTGCGTTGAGAATATGGTGCTCCCACATTCTCTCTCGCATCCTCCAACAATCTATCAGCTTCTCTTATGCGCTTCCGTCCATCTCTGGAAGACTCTGCTTGAGTGGATGTCTCCACTCTTGGAACCTCTGCATGTGGCTACTCCACATCAGTCTAAGGCTCGTCCTCCTTAGGAACCAACAGCTCCTCCACAACTTGTAGTTGGAGTTCCCTCTCAAGGGAAACTCACATGGCCTTCTTCTCATCAAACTTGAGAACTATGCGAACCACTGTCCTTCGACTAGTAGGCAAGTACACCCGATAGTTGTGAGGCATATCAGTGTACCCCACAAATATCCCCAACTCTGATGTTGGCTCAAGCTTTTTCCGTGCACCCTTTGTCACGTGGAAATAACCGATAAGCTAAATATCTTGAAGTGACCTACATCTGGTCTCTTATCGGAGAAAGCTTCCTATGGTGTCTTCATCCTAAGTATGCAATGCAGGCTTCTATTCTGCAAATAGACCATTATGTTGCATGCCTCAGCCCACAAGTCAAGTGGTAGGCCTTGGTCATGCAACATTGCCTGTGCTGCCCCTACAATAGTTTTGTTCTTCCTCTCGTCCACCCCATTCTATTGTGGGTTATGAGGTGTCATCAACTCTTGTTTAATTCCTTCCGCTACACAGAGGTCCTTAAACTCTTGAGAGACATATTCTCCACTGTTATCACTTCTTAAGGCCTTGATCTTCTTCCCTGACTCTTTCTCGACCAAAGCTTTGAACTCACAAAACTTTGTGAAAGTTTGGTCCTTCTTCTGCATGAAATAAATCCAACATTTATGAGAATAGTCATCAATGAAAATCACATAATACCTTTGCTTCGTTGTGGATGTCATTGAGAATGTTCCACACAAATTAGTATGAAATCGCTATAAGATAGCCTATTGTCGATCTTGAAAGGAAGACTTGGTGTACTTTCCCAAGGTACAGCCTTTGCATGTGTCAACTTGCTCAAGTTTACCTATGGGAAGTCCTGTGGATATCTACTGCATTATCTTCAAAGCCCCATGATGCAAATGGCTCAATCGCCTGTGCCACAACTCACCAATGTCTTGGCTTTGCACAATTTTGCTTTCATATTCAATGCTACATAATCATCTACCTCTAGTTTATAGATATTCTTCACTCGAATCCCTATCCTCTTGGTCTGACTCATGGCTATGTGTCTTAGGAACGCCTTTCCTTTTCTGAAGACAACATCGTAGCCTTTGTCCTGCAACATCGCGACTGATACCAAGTTATTCTTTAGTGCAGGCACATACATCACATCTATCAAGGTGAGAGGAGCTCCATGCTCCCTCTGAAAAGCAACCATGCCCACTCCTGAAACACTATACCTTTCATCGTCACCCATCTCTATGTGCATCTTGAGGTCTTTCTCCTCCAAGGCACTGAATAAATTTTATCATCGGTCATGTGGAATGAGGCTCCACTGTCAAGATACCAGACACAACCCATCATCAATGACACCATGCATGTGATGAGGTTAAAGTCCATTTCGAACTGAGAGGCTAATGCCTTACCTTCCGATCCTTTCGAGGATCCCTTCTTGGACTTCTTTGATGGGCAATTAGTCGCATAATGTCCCATCTTGTGACAATTAAGGCATCTTACTTTAGACATGTCACCCTTCTTCCCTCCGTGAGAAGAATTCGATTTGAAATGGGAAGCCTTCCCCTTCCCTTTCCTTGCCTTACTTGCTAAGCCCAGATTTTCTTCATCATCATTCTTGGATGAAGAACCATCTCGTGTGCTCCTCCTGATCTCCCCCTACATAAGATTTGACAACAGTGTTTCCCAATGGGACAATTTCTCCCTTCCATTCACAGAGTCTTGGTAGCTATTCCAACTCTTTGTAAGGCCAAGGAGAGTGAGGCTCACCATATCATCATTGGCAGTAGTTATTCCCACACCGCCAAGCTCATTTATCCAGGTAATGAACTTGTTTAGATATGTGGAAATAGTATTGTCCTTCTCCATCTTGATTCTTCGAAGCTTATCCTTGAGCACCAATTTCCTCTGGTCGCTATTGTTCTGGTAGAGGTCCTTCAATGTCTTCCACATTTAAAATGGAGTATCCTTCCCATGGAGACTTGAGACAACATGGTCTCGAACTCCCTCAAGGATGATCCGTCTCACCTTCGCCCCACACTTCTTCCACTCAGCCAACTCTTGTGCATTAGTTGAAGCTGGCTTTGGGATTTCTTGATCAATGAATTCCTTCAAGCCATTGTCTTCTAATACAACCTCCATTCTATCTTTCCATGCTATGTAATTCGAGCTACCTTCCAAGGCATACTCAAGTCTCAAGCCATAGAATGCCATTGACCAAACTTGAAGTATGATATGAATTTGATTTGCACCTGCAAACCTGAACTTCAAACTTTGAATTCTCTTCTTAGTATATTGTTCACAGCTTTGATACCATGTAGAAAATTTGTGATAGGTTAACCCGATAATGCAATATAAATCAAAGTAGAATACTATAACCTACTTCTACTATCAATTTGTGGAAGCTTAAAGATTAAGCTGAACAATATAACTAGAAGAAGAAGAATCAATGGCACAATACACATGAAAATACTTTGGGGAAATCCTTAGATAAAATCCCCACACTATTGCTTTATCATACATGGTGGAAATACATAAGAATTATACAAAGCCTTGGCTCTCATAGCTAGCCAGCTCTCAATACAATCCTCATAGATGCTCATAGGAAATCTTGGCTTCTCTCCAGCCTTCCTCTTTGCCCTCCAAGCTCCTATTTCCTTGCGCTATTCCTTGTGGATGATTAGCCTTCAAAACTGCGCAATCCTCAAGGATGAATCCTTGACTGCATGCATGAGTTTTCTCCATGAGAAAACACATGCAACTGATAGTACACTGTCCTTGAACATCAATCTCAACTGGATCTTTCTCATAATAGACATGCATGAGTTTCTGATGAGGGAATCTTTAGTTAACTAGAGTAGCACTAGTTGAGTGCATTAATACATCAACTGACTATTAACTCACTATTAGTTCCTCAAACAGTTTGGAAGTAATTTAACTAGACTTAACTATGTAAACTGAGTTAACTAATTACAACTCAAATATAAGTCAATCTTATCTCCTTAATTTAAGGGATAACTCTTACATGACTTCAGAAAGACTTCTAACTTGAATTTCTCCAACTAATTAAT
>APFE031611906.1:19096-32825 GCA_000404065.3 Pinus taeda
TTAAATAAATAAATAAACTATTAATCTATTTTATTTTTTTCCTAATTTCACTGATTTCTACTAATAAAATAATAAATATTGGGAATAATAATATTAATTAGAATATTAATAAGGTAGTAAGGTCCTTGGGTCAAAATTAGATGTTAATTGGTTTAGCTGTTGGAATCTCTTATCAAACTATTTAAAGTGGTGGATTAGATATGTCTCCTCAACTTGTCCTGACGATGAACCACACTAGTTGGTTCGAAACGCGTCGGCAAATATCTTATCTAATGTGATTTATGCCGAAATCTTCTTATAACTATGATGGATCACAGAAGCCTCAATTCTACAACCTAAGAATAGTTAAATATATTTTGATCAAATTATAAGTTAAAGGGACATATCAATATATATTAACATAAATAAATCAATTTTCAATTAAAAAGTTTTTAATATTAGAGAATTCAAGGGTTAGAAAAAATTAATAATTTTAAATAGTTAATAATTTTTATTTTTCATTATAGCCATTACTTGGTCTAGAATGTTCTGCTATCTATTTAATATGAAAGTGAGATCTGTTCATTCAACTTGTGCTGACGATGAACCACACTAGTTGGTTCGAAACGCGTCGACAAAAGTTTTCCTCATGTGATTTACGCCGAAACTCTACTTAATAAATGTTATGGATCACAGAAGCCTCAATGCAACAATCCTATATCCCATCAACTATTTATTCCCTATGATCTCAAATAGTCCAACAAATCATGGAGACAATTTTTCTCCCTTCCCAAACTTTATGCAGCTATTTTTGGGCCTTATTCTCAAAATCACCCTATCTCCTACTTCATAACTTCAATCAATCCAATAAGTATCAACGTAGCTCCTTTTTCGATCATGTGCTTCCTTTATCCTCTCCTTGTTCATGGCCATTTTTTCTTCCATCTCTCGTACTCCTTCCAATCCTATTAATACTCAATCCTCTAGTTAATCCCATATGAGAGGCATTCTACAAGGCATCCCATATAGGAACTCAAATGGCACCACCTTGATAGAACTCTGATAATTGCTATTATAAGCAAATTCCATGAATGGTAAAAAAACTTCACATATTTTTTTTATTCCATTACATACATTCGTAGCATGTCCTCAGGGATTTGATTAGTCCTCTTTGTTTGACCATTCGTCTTGGTGTGATAAGAAGTGCTAAAGGTTAACAGGTTCCTAAGGTTGCCTAGAAACTGGTCGAAAACCTTCCTATAAACATTACTCTCATGTATGAAATGATCTTCCTTGGCACTCTGGGTAATCGCACAATCTCATAAATGAAAACTCTAGTTATCTTAGGTGCCTTATATGTAGTCTTAACTGGTATAAAATGAGAACTTTTGGTCCACACATGTAAATATTGAATTGGGCAATTTAACTAGAGAACTTATTCTTAAACCTGTAACTTTGTAATTTTAACCAAATAATATAAAGCCCTTATTTTGAAATTTTAACTAGACAATAACTGAAATTTAAAGAATAATTTAAATTTCAGGAGAATACATGGAAATCGGTTGAAGGTGTTGTTGTTCTCGATACTGCAGTTACCAAACTGCCCTTCACCTCCCAACCTATTTTGGGTCTACATGTATGGTCCCCAAATCCAAAAGACATACCAACAGTATAAACAACACTAATCAAGCACTATTCAAATAATATACATATCAATAAATACTAAGGATTGTATAAAATAAAAATGAATAAAAATATATATTATTTCTTTCATATATTAAACAATAATTATATATTTTACTTTACAAAAATAATAATACTAAATATAAGTATATGAAAAGAATAAAGGACATAGATATTTGAATAAAAATGATCCCCTAAATAAAATCTATGGAATAAAATTAGTCGGTAAAGTATATTATTTAAAGGTGAGATAATCAAACTCAAGGGAATTTGAGCTAGTTATATAATATGTCTACCTCTAACCAAAAGGAGGCAAGGGTCGAGAAGGTAAGAGAGTGACAGCGGAAAATAATGGGGAGACGGTGGAAGGAAGGAGACTGATAGCAAGGAGGTTGGGAGACGATGGGTTTGAGCATATAACATAGTCAAAGAGGCCATAACAAGGGGGGAGACATTTTGGGAAAAGGAGACAGAGACAAAGACATGACAAAAAATTTCAATGGAGCCACAGAGGGAGACATTGAGCCTGATTGTTCTTGGAATTTTGGGCACAGGGGCCAGAAGGTTTGTCTTCTAGATATGGGGACCATATAGGTAGACCCCGGATACGTTGGGAGGTGAAGGGCAGTTTGGTAAGTGCAGTAGTAGGAACAACAACAACTTCAACTGATTAGTAGGTATTCTCGTGAAAGAGATTTGGATCTCACGATAGAATTGAAACCTGGTAAAAACCAATTTCTAAAACACCTTACAGAATGACAGCTCTATAACTTCAAGAATTACAAATTCAGTTGAAGGAACTATTGGCATAGGACACATTCGACCCAGTATTTCACCTTGGGGTGCTCCTGTAATTTTTGTCAAGAAAAATGATGGTTCCTTATGGTTATGCATAGACTATCGAGACTTAAATCAAGCTACAGTAAAGAATAGGTATCCAATGCCTCGAATTGATGACCTCTTCGATCAAATGAAAGGAGCTTCTATCTTTTCAAAAATCGATCTATTAGGTTATCATCAACTAATTAAGGAAAGCGATATCTATAAGACTGCATTTCGAACACGCTTCGAGCATTATGATTTAACTGTGGTACCATTTAGGTTGACCAATGGACCAACATTATTAATGAACCTTATGAATAGTGTTTTTTGCAAATATCTTGACCAATTTGTACAAGTCTTTTTAGATGATATTCTCATCTACTCTAAAATTGAGAGAGAGCATGAAGAAAATTTACAGATAGTATTATCTTGCCTCAGGGAACACTAGTTATATGCAAAGTTATCCAAGTGTTCTTTCATTCAGAAAAAAGATTCATTACTTGGGTCATATTATATTTGGTGAAGGGATCTCAGTATATCCTGAGAAGGTAAAGGCAATCATGGAATGGTCGATACCGAAAAATGTGCACGAAGTGCAAAGATTTATGGGTTTAGCCGGCTACTATCGAAGGTTTGTAGAAGGACTTTCCAAATTTGCAAAGCCGATCAAAACCCTCCAGCGTAAAGGTGTTAGGTATGAATGGACTGAGGAATGTCATAGAGAATTCTCTAAACTTAAGAGATTGTTGACCAATGCACCAATCTTGTGAGTCCCTGATATGGACAAAGATTTTATTGTGTGTACTGATGCATCCAAGCGAGGATTAGGTGCAGTATTAATGCATGATAGAGTTGTAATAAAGTATGCCTCAAGGATATTAAAGCCTCATGAATAACTCTACACCATGCATGATTTAGAGTTAGTCAGTGTAGTGCTAACTTTAAAGATATGGAGACATTATCTAGTAGGAAGAAGCTTTATGCTCAAAAGCGACCATCAAAGTTTACAATATTTGTTTACTCAAAGAGACTTGAATGCTAGGCAAATACAATGGAGTGAATTCCTAAGTGAGTGTGACTTTGGAATTGCATATATTAAAGGAAAAGAGAATGTAGTGGCAGATTATTTAAGTAGAAGATCTCATATATTTTCCTTCATACCTATCAAGGTGGACTTGAGAAAACGAGTACTGGAACATCTATTGAGTGACAGTTGGTATTTAAAAGTAAGATTCGGGCTTTATAGTAAAAATCCAAAGGAACCTAAGTTTGAGGGATATGAACTAAATGATGTTGGAATTTTACGATTCCATGGAAGGATGTACATACTTGATAGTGGGGATCTCCTAAACACCATCCGTAAGGAAGCCCACATAGAATTATATTGTGCACACCTTGGTGTAAAGAAAACATATGTTGATACAAAGAAACTCTTCTTTTGGGCAGGCATGAAACACGATCAATTCGTTGCAAAATGTCTCGAATGTCAGCAAATGAAGGTTGACGATTGTCATCTAGTAGGTCTCCTACAACCTCACAAAATTCCTATGACCAAATGGGAAATAATTTCTATAGATTTTTTATCATTGGGTTACCTCTTACAACACAAAAACATAATTCCATTATGGTAGTGGTGGATAAATTAACAAAAAGCACCCATTTCATTCCCATAAGAGATACTTATGAAGTTGCTAACATAGCTCGGGCATTTATAAATGAAATTATAAGAATTCATGGAGTACCTAAGAAGATCATATCAGATAGAGATTCACGATTAACTTCAAGATTCTGGATTTATATGCAATCAACCTTAGGAACTCAACTAAATTTCAGTACAACTTACCATCCTGAGACTGATGGACAAACAGAACGGGTGAACCAAGTACTAGAAGATATGTTAAAGATGTAAGTTATCGACCAACAAACAAACTGGGAAAAGTAATTTCCCTTAGTTGAATTTGCATACAATAACAATTACCACCATTCAATTGGAATGTCTCCATTTGAATCATTGTATGTCAGACCTTGCAAGACATTATTAAGTTGGGACAAGTTAGAAGATCGAGCGATAGTGGGGCCAAAATTAATTCAAGATATGGAGGAATAGGTAAAAACAAATTAGACAACGATTGAAAGAGGCACAAGACAAACAAAAAAAGTTATGTTGATACTCATAGGACATATAGGAATTATGAAATAGGAGATCAAGTTTTCATCTGCAACAGAACCAACAAAAGCACCATCCGGTTTGGAAAAGGAACAAAGTTATCACCCCGATTTATTGGGCCATTCAAAGTTATGGACAAAGTCGGACCTGTCACCTATCGTCTTGCACTGCCACACCACTTGCATAAAGTTCATAATGTATTTCACGTATATGTATTAAGACATTACATAGCTGACAAATCTCATAACCCTCATTGAAAGGAACTGCAAGTATCGGATGAGGGAACCATTTCAGTCGAACCATTACGTATGCTAGAATGTAGGGTTCGACAACTCAGGAACTGCCTCGTAGACCAAGTTAAGGTCCAATGGGACAAGCACAACCTTGAATTGGCTATCTGGGAAGATACAAAGACCATATGTCGAAGATATCCCAACTTTTGTTGATTTTGATGAACTTAAAACCTTATTTTGTATACGACTACTTTATTTTTTTTAGTTAGATACTCAAGACTATCATTTTGAACTATCACATATAAAAATGAATTTTTATTTTGCTGGTACATGGTATATGTTATTTTCTTAACTCTGCTAGTACATGGATATCAGTATGAAATACGTTTTTTAATTAACATTGTTGGAATATGGATACCAATATGAAGTTTAGAATTTGATTAACCTTGCCATGAAATCTAAATTATGAGTTATGTTATGCATGAGATATCTATAATTTTATTTCAGTTATCCATATCGACATTATTGATAAGATGGAAATAAAAGAATGACCACATTTTAATATGAAAGCTAACTTATACATATATGGGTTGGGCATGGCCAAGTACGTTATGTAAACGCAAGGATCGATATTGTACATAGCAACATATGTGAAATACACAAAAAATGTTATTTAAATACAGTTTATTTGGAATAAATTGATGCACATGTTATAATGTATGGACAAGTGTTTACATTGCAGATAACATCATTACCAAACCAACCGCATGATGACAAAATTCCAAGAACAATTAAGGCTCAATGAAATTCCATGATAGGGTGTTAACTCTGGTCCTACTAGGAGGGGTGGAGGTGTTGCCCACCATTTATCCTCCAAAACTTGGAGTCATGGGAGGACTGTGTGAGTCACGCTCCCTAGACGTGTGATGATGATTGTTGGATGCCTACTCAGAAATCAGGTCGATTTAATTGACGTTGTCATCCTTGAGGTCTATGAATGGTTAGATCAATATAACTAATGCCATGTCATATTCCAGTAGAGGATAGATAGGATGGGAGTGGAAGAGATTCAGAAAGATAGGATGATTATAGAATATCTTGGGAGCTCAGCTGGGGTAGGGCATGACTATTGAGATTATAAAACTATAAATGTTCAAAACACAACTCCTACATAAATATACTAATCATTAAATAACTACTAATATATTACATAAACCCTAACTTCGGGACGAAGCGTTTTTGAAGGATGGGTATAATGTAATGACCCATCAAATTATAGGGAACATAGGAATATTAGCAAGCATACGAGGCATGCATATGATAGCTACACACACACACACACGTATATATTAATTGATATTGGGAAATGACTAAGTACAGGGTAATGGACTAATTATGAAGCACTAAGTAAATACCTAATTCACCAAAATGTAATGAATATGTAGAGTAGGGTACTTACTAAGTATATTCACCAGATCAATTGGCACATTTCTTCATTTGATGGAACGTGTATCCTTCCATGGAATCATAGTAGTTCATCACTATCTAGAGAGTATCCCTCATATTTTGGGATCATCATTTCATCCTCCCTTAAACTTTTGTTAACTTCCTTGTACTAGGTATCCTTAATTTGTAAATTGGGCAACTTATTCATCATGTTTGTCCTTAAGGGAATCACCAAAAAAAATTGAGGCCCCCTACTTAAAGCATCAACCACTTTGTTCATCGTTCCCTTTATGTAAGTAATATCAAAATCGTATTCACTTATTAACTCGGACCATTGTTTTTGTCTAATGTTTAAATGTTCTTGTGTGAATATGTGTTGTGGTCCAAAATGACCAGCCCTTAGTTCAATTTTCCTTCCTATTAATTAGTGTCTCCAAATATTTAGTGCATACAATAGTTTCCATTTCTAGATCACGCTTTGTGTAGTTCTCCTCATGGGTTGCAATCTTTCTTGATGCATACACTATTACTCTTCCCTCTTACATTAGTACATAACCAAGTTCTTCCTTGGAGGCGTCAATGCACAGCAAAAAATTCTTGCTCAATATCTGGCACCTTTAGGATTGGTGTAGTTGCTAATAATAATTTTAACCTTTGGAATGCCTCTTCACATGTTTGAATCCAAAAAAACTTCTTCTTCTTTCTTTGGAGTTTGCTGTCGGAGGTTGCTATCTCTTAAAATCCCTCAACAAATATGTGATAATATCTAGCCATGCTCATGAAACTATGTATTTCAAGAACATTGTCCATTCCATGGTAGCCTTGATCTTCATTGAATATATTGTGATACCCTCCCCAAAGATGACGTGTCTGATATAGTGGATCTTCGATTAGTAAAAAAAACTCTTTGAAAGCTTTCCATACAACTAATTCTCTCTCAAACACTATAAAATTAGTTCAAGTGTTCGTCATGCTCCTTTGGGGTCCTTAAGTAGATTAGTATGTCGTCGATAAAGACTTGTATACGTTTATCTAGGTATTGCCATGATATCTCGTTCACCAAACTCATAAAAAAATTGTCAATCCATAGGGTAAGACTACAAATTCAAAATGCCCAAATCTTGTCTTCAAGGTTGTTTTCGAGATATCTTCTTCCTTGACTCTTAACTGATGATATCTTGATCTTCGATCTATCTTTGAAAACATAGTGGCTCCCCTCATTTGGTCGAACAAGTCACTATCCTTGGTAGACGATATTGATTTTTTATTGTCACCTTGTTTAGTTGATGGTAGTTAATGCACAATTGCCAAGAGTCATCTTCTTTTTAACAAAAATTATAGGGGCTCCCCATGGAGATATGTTGGGTCATATGAACATCAAGTCTAATTCCTTTAACTAGATCTGTAACTCTTTTAATTCTAGAGTTGACATACGATATGGTGCATTTGCAATAGGCTTTGTGTCTGGTTTAAGTTTTATCGTGAAATAAATTTCCCTCTTTAGGTCTATTATAGGCAATTCTTCAAGGAATACATCCCTAAAATCAACAAGGATTGGATACTTATATAGGTTTTCAAAGTTACCCTTTCCAATTAGTGTTGAAATCATGAATAATTGACATCTCATTCATCTACATTTCATCAGTTGCATCGATTAGATGAACCTTAGGGACACCCCTGGGTTGCTTCCCATCAAGGATTTTCTATGGCCTTCATCGGCTGTGAAATGTAGTATCTTGTCATTGCAGTATACAAATTCATGATGTTGTTCCAACCAAACCATTCCTATTATTATATCATTGGATCCTAGGATTGTAGATTACAAGGATACCTTGGTCTTACCTTGGTTCTATAATTATTGGTACACATAGTTTAAGTGAGAAGTCAATGCTCAACAACAAACCTATTAACAAAATTAGTTTCTATGGAATCTATAAATAATCAAGACTAATGAAGATCTCTTATCAAATAGAGAAAGTGAACCACTTAGAGTTATTTACATAGGTTTGTCCACTGGATGTACATAAACCCCACATGACTAACATGGTGCTTTAATGTAACACCCCCTCCTCCCAGGTCCACCCAAGTAGCCAAGCAACTGGGCAAACATGTGATGAGAGAGGTTACTACAAGTGATTCAATCTCCTTGGTGACCTTAAGGAAATGGAATCAAAGAAACTCATCAAACAAACCCATCCACATCAGCAATTACACCCCCAGGAGCCAAGTCAGGCACTAAGACATCCTGTCCCTGGGTCCCATTGATGTTTTAAGCCTCTTAACCCAAAGTTGCTCTCATGTCATAGGAAAGACAACGACAAACAACTCAAAGTCACTCTCATGGGCCTCTATGCCAACAACTGTGGAATTTTCTTAGCAGACCTATTCCAATGACCCTAATTTTTCGTCACTTTTCTAGCCCAGAATCCCGGCCTCTGTCCAGAACTTGCTATAGCCTTCAAAATACATCAAATACATGATAAAAATACTAATAAATCAAAAATCAACCTCAGGACTAGGCCTAAGCATCCCTAACCAAGATTTAAATTTTTCCAAACACTTGGCATCAATGCATCTTACAGGTTTAAGATACAAGATAAAGGATAAATGATTGTAAGAACTTATGAAACATAACGAGAAGGATCACCTCCTTTTCCATTGGACTATTATATCATTAATTAGGTCTTGCATCCATCCATTTAACAATTACAAGTAAATACATTAAATAACCATGAGATGAACCAGTCACATAACCATGCTTATAACCAACATTAAACCATATAAATATCAGAGATATGACAACCATCAAATCCACATATAAACAAGTACAAAAGTAAGAGAACTTAGCTTTTATTAATCATAGGCAAACCCGACCAGGTTCGAGACTTCCACGTACCACCCGACCATAGACATGGCTAAACCAAATCTCTCTTTCATCCAATCACCTCCATCCATATTCCAATCTTGAATGTGGGATCACACCAAAACTAGTGTTTCGACCATAACCGAACCGAAATTGGAATGACATTCGAAATCCATCATTATCCTTGAGGAATTTTCCATCTACTTGTTTCTCAGGCTTTACTGCAATCCAATCCCATATCATTAGGCCGTAAATCGAGACTAGTCTCTCAGGCTTTACCGCATCCAAACCCAAATCACTAGGCCCTAAACCGAGACTTCTCCCTTAGGCTTTAAGGTGTATCCCACCAAAACTGGTCAAGGGATTCATAGGCCTTTGAGAATGAACCTTGAGACCACCTTTACCATGGATCCTGAAATCCATCTGGCAAATCAAAGCTCAAAACTAAAATAAATATCCCAACACAATGTCATCTAGAAAAAGGTAAAGCTAGGCTGAAAACCATTAACCATGCCATCGACAGCAAGAGGACCATACACCAACATTCAAAGCCATGAATGGCCAAACCAATTAGGAAATTACACATGCAAAAGGTTACCTGCGAGTATTCCTAATGAAGTTGCTTGATCTTGCTTTTTCTTCCTTGATCCTTGCTTTTCATTTCCTTTCTTTTCCTTGCTCCAAACCTAGAGTGCTCCAAGAAAATTCTAAATGACCAAGAGTGAGAGAGAGAGAGAACAATGAGAGAGCTCCAAAAATTGAATTGAAAAATGGTTAGGAAAAGCTTCCCCACTGATCCTTCGTAGCCTTTTTATTAATGAGGCCTCTATTTTCTTCATTTTCCATTATTTTCCTTCAATTTCCTCCTCACATGCACCCTGTGACCTTTTACCTTACTTTTCTCCTAATTTCCTTTATTTTCATTAATAAATGTGCCAAAAATGCCTTTTTTTTTTCTCCTTTTAATGCCTTTGCCTTAGCCTTTGTCAATTTTCCTTAGCCAAAACACACATCGAGTGATGCCCACTAGGATATCTTTGCCCAACATTCAATTTAGAATAAGTGTCCCTTAATAGTGGTCTTATTTAGTCTTTATTAAATTTTATTACGTGAGATTTTCACCAGGGCTATTACAGAACCCTCCCGCTTGGGGAACACTGTCCTTGATGTTAAACCACACCATGACCTCAGAAAAATCGCCGAAAAGTAAACATACTGCCCATGGAGCTTTATAACTTAGTTTGTTGCAGTATTCACAATGAAAGACTTGCCCAAAAGAAAACATCATGAAAACATGACAATATAACAACCATAATAAAATGGCACCCATACCACTTATTGGAGCTTTATAACTCATCTCATGGTGGTATTTACAACCATATACATATACATACATATACCAAAACATCAGCAAAACATATGCCAAACATATACCAACATCAAACCAAAACTTCTTTGCCTCAACCAGAAAACAGTGAAGGATACATGGCCTGCATATGATCCGCCATCTCCCATGTAGCTTCTTCAGGCCCAAAGTGCTTCCGCTGCACTTTAACTTTCTCTATGGATCTGTTCCTAGGCATGGGATGTTTCAGCTGCAATATGCACTGAGGCTCCGGGTGGAACTCTTCTTCTTGCTCCACTTGCAATACAGACCAACCAATAACATGATCAACATCATTTATATACTTCTTAAGCAATGAAATATGGAAAGCATCATGGCCTTTCACTGTTGGAGGGAATTCAAGTTGATATGCCACTGGTCCAATCCTCTCAAGGATCTCGAAAGGACCGCAATACCGTGGTGCCAACTTGACACATGAACCAATTCTCAAAGAGATTTTCTTAGGCTTGATGTGCAAATACACATGATCCCAAACTTGAAACTCGAACACCCCGTGTTGATCTGCATAACTCTTCTATCTATCATGTGCTGCCTTTCGATTATTCTTTATAGCCTACATTTCCTACTCCATGTTTGTCAACATGTCTAGTCTAATAAGTACACTGTTCACTGGATCACTCTAGCTATTGGGAGTGTTACAACTCCATCCATACAATGCCTCGAAAGGAATCATCCTCAATGACTCTTGATAACCATTGTTGTATGTGAACTCAACCAATGGAATATACTCCTCCCATTTCTTCTGTTGATGCATCACGTACATCGTCAACAAATCCTCTAAGATCCCATTGACCCTCTTTGTCTGTCCATCTATTTGCAGATGATAAGTTGCGCTGAAGGCCAACTTTGTGCCCAAGCCTGCAAATAACTCCTTCCAAAACTTGGAAGTGAACTTTGCATCCCCGTTTGACACAATATTCTTTGGAACACCATGTAGTATCACTATCTCTCTGATGAACACATGTGTTACCTCATAGGCTGAATATGTAGTCTTTACTGGAATGAAGTGAACTACCTTGCTTAATCTATGAACCCTCGACCATAATAGAGTCATGCTTCTTTACTGTCCTTGAAATAGATGTGATGAAATCCATGGAAATGACCTCCCATTTCCATTCTAGAATTGCTATAGGTTGTAATAAACCACCTGGATGCTTAAATTCCACCTTGACCTGCTAACAATCTAAACATCTAGCGACAAACTCTGCCACTTCCTTCTTTAGATTCGGCTTGGTTTAAAATTCCCTCAAGATAAGCTTATTGAGCTCACTACAATTCGGCACATAGATCCCGTCTCTAAATCTTATCAAACCATCTACCGTGAGACGATAGTCTGCATCCCGACCACCTGTACCTATACCTTCACTTGTACATGTACCTGTGCTCTTTTGTAACCTGTGCGTAATCTCCATGTATTTGTCATCCCGCTGTCCTGCCTACAAGATCCTATCTTGTTACTCTATCCCATAAGATCTCATAGCTGCTATATGATTTACCTGTACCTTCCTCCTAAGAGCATCCACAGCCTGGTTCTCCTTCCCTTTGATGTATATGATCTCAAAGTCGAGCTCACTAAGGGTAGACAACCATCTAGCTTGCCTAACATTCTGATTCGGCTTATCAAAAAAATATCTCAACCCATTGTGATCACTCATCAATGTAAACCTTGTGCCAAGAAGATAGTGGCTCCACATATTAATTGCGTGTATAATCGCTGCTAGCTCAAGATCGTGCGTTGGATAGTTTTGCTCGTGCTCATTCAATTTTCGTTCCTCATAGCATAGTACCTGCCCTTCTTGCATGATAAATCCACCAAGTCCTCTCTTGCAAGCATCTGCACACTACAAACTCCTTGTCCTGATCTACAATCTTTAGCACTGGTGCATTTGTCAACAACTACTTAAGTTGCTCAAAACTAGCCTCACATTCTTTTGTCCATTTGAATTTCTTACTTTTCCTTTGCAATGATGTGATAGGATATGTAATGTGTGAGAAGTTCCTGATGAAACTCCTATAGTAGCCTGCCAATCCCATAAATGATCTCACCTCATCCACATTCTTGGGAGCTTCCCACTCCATAATAACCCTTATCTTTTATGGATCCACTGTTATGTCATCCTTGGAGACAACATGGCCTAAATAATGTACCTCCGTTTGAAATAAGTTGCACTTTCTAAGTTTAGCATACAAATGATGCTCTCTTAGCAACCTCAACACTACTGCTAAATGCTCAACATGTTCTTCCTCATTCTTATAATATATTCGTATGTCATTAGTGAATACAACAAAATTGTCCAGATAAGGACGCAACACACTATTCATCAAACATATAAATGTATATGGAGCATTAGTCAAACCGAATGGAACAACAAAAAAATCATAATGCCCATACCTGGTCCTAAACGCAGTCTTGAAGATATCCTCTTCCTTAATGCATACCTAATGGTATCCCAATCTCAAGTCGATCTTAGAGAACATCGTTTCTCCCTTCAACTGATCAAACAAATCATCAATCCTCGTCAAAGGTTACCTATTCTTGAGCGTTACTTTGTTCAGTTTCCTGTAATTGATGCACAATCTAAGAGTACCATCTTTCTTCTTCGCGAACAACACTAGTGCACCCCAAAACGATACGCTCAGCCTAATGTACCCCTTGTACAACATTTCCTTCAACTGCAACTTTAATTCAACCAACTCAGGTGTGCTCATCCTGTAAGGTGTTTTTGATGCTGGGGCTACCCCTGGCACCAAATCAATAGAAAATTCTACCTCCCTGTGAGGTGGCAACTTTGTAAAGTCCTCAGGAAATACATCTTGAAACTGCTGCAAAACAGGGTATGTTCTTAACACATATGCATCCTGTTATCTCAGAATCAGACCCTGGAAGGCTGCTAGTCAAGATGACTCTAAGTAACTATTTCAAACCAAGCTTTTGACTAAGGCTTAGCCTCCTTAGCCTGAGAGGGCTCTCTCAAAGGGGTTTATGATTTTGATTTAATGATAAGATGGCTAACTCTTGTGATGTAACAACATAGACAAATATAGTGGCTGGATAAACATTTTATAAGTTCCCATTGGGCTTATGGAGTCAATCAAGCTTCTGTAAACAATGACACTACCTTTGCATAGAA
>APFE031611906.1:39020-50640 GCA_000404065.3 Pinus taeda
TTAATTAAATTAAATTAAGCCGACCTCTGCTTATTAATAATTAATTAAATCAAATTAAGCCGACCTCTGATTAAAAATTGGTTTCACATCCTTATTTATTACCTCTAAGCAGCGCTTCTTCTAGCATCATTCAAGAGTCCTGATGATGGATCCCAGTTGGGATTTGAAACGTTGGCGTAAAAATATGCACACTGTGGGTTCTCCGGTTACTGATCCAAAAGAGGAGTGATGGCTGAGATGCTTTACAAGCTTTTGCAAGGATGAGGAAAAACATTGTTAAGAGACCTGCAAATCAAGGATGCATATACATATACATATCAGATATCAAAACATGAATCCACGGTATGGACACAACCATCTGGATGATAAGGACTATATGAAAGTATCCATGGTATGGGCGCAACCATCCAAATGAGAAGGATCATCTGTGAATCTAAGATCTAAGGTATGGTCGTAACCATCCGATATAGAAGGATCATCATAAATGTAAAGTCCCATGGTATGGTCATAGCCATCTGTATAACAAAAACAAGTGTACAATCATGAATAACATATAACTCCACGCAACCTAAGTCATATCAGATAAGATTCAGGGTCTTTCACTCCATCTCGACCCAATCAATGTACAAATTCTAACATGCAGATAAATGTGTTGAATTCAAACATGCTAGAGAACCACTTGATTACCGACCAATGATGTGGGTCGTTAACATGTACAAGAGAAATCACCAATAATGAAAATGGCTCTCAAGGTACGACAATACAATCCGTGAATGTGATAATGAAACAGAAGTCAAACACTCGTCGAATCATCCAATCGAAGGCCAATCATGAAGCCCTGTCATCAAATGCAAAGAACTTTCCATTAAGGCATGCAAGCTCTAAGGTACTGAAAGGGAGTTTCTAAGTAATCTTCCTGGATAATGAGCTGAAGTCGATAGGAAGTGACCCATCGAAGGAGGGTCATAATGAGTCCCCCATCATCGACATGAAACAAAGAATAAAGTGGAATGAAATGAGTAGGATCCAAGACTGTAGCAAAGATTAAGAAAATGTATAGGTAATACGCTGCAGATAGGACTTTTCTTGAACGTATTGGCGACATGACCCTGGAGTGTGCGAGCATTAGACTCAACATAGGACCAAGGATCATAATGATGAAGTGGAATGAGAGGCAAAATGGATCACCCAAACCCAGAAATACAAGTGACTAAGCGAGGATATCCCAAACCCGACACGAGAAGCAGAAGAGTGTCATGTTCAAGAGCGACATCCTGCCTATACAAAGGATGTTTCACTTTCACTTTTTCCCCACTATTTCTAGTGAGTACCTCCTTATTTTTACACAAGCTTGAAGAGGATACCATATGCTTATCGTATAAGTTCACCCTTCGGATGAATCCATTCTAGTAAATTTTACGAGTCATAGGAAGGATAAACTCGGGCTCGTCATGGTGATAAGTCTTTTTTCGTTTAATTTTTTAACAAGTCTGACATAAGAATAACTCAGTATCTTTTTAATATTTAACGAGTTTGAAAAAGAGACGAAAAATAAAACTCCATCATGTTCCTTTTCGTAATTTGTCCCTCAAACTTGAAAAGGTAGAAAACAATATTCGAGAGAACCTATTGACCATGTCGACCAAGGTGTACCTTTTTTGTAAATAGTTAATCTCAGCCCGGAAAAGGGGTAAAATTATATTGAGACGACGTCAATTCATTTAATTTAATGAGTTCAAAAAGACAAGTACTCGACGATCTTTTCATGTTTCGAGAGTCAGAAAAGAGCTGAAAGATGACTCTTCTTGGAGGAACAAGTGGTATAAAAGGATAGAAACTGGCTTTGGTAATAATGGAATTGGTAAAAACATGTAATGGTCAAGAGGCTGGCTAATAAGACCACTCATTGCAAATGTTCCTCAGGCAAGGGTAAAACAATCAAGTGAAAGCATATGATCAGCCAAAGAGATGGTGACGATGGAATGAAAGAACCAAGGCTCATCTGGAAAAAATCAGCGGATCAAAACAACAATCACTAGATTTAAAGTGAGAAATAGTTTCATTTTTACACAAGCTTGAAAGATCAGAAACTATGTTTGAGTATACTTGAGGATGGTTTCATATTTACACAAGCTTAAAACAAAGATAAACTATGCTTGGATTTGGTTTCATTTTTACACAAGCTTGAAACAAAGATAACTGTGCTTGAGTTAAGTTTGCATGCCCCCAGAATAATGACTCAATTCAAGGTACATGCCCCCCAAGCTTCACTTCATTCACCTAAGTAAACTATTGCTTACTAACAGGTGGATGGAATGAAGGTTCACTTACAAGATCCAGTGAAAGACTCGACTGGGATTTTATGATATCTAATCAAAGACTCGATCGATATTTTATTGGAAGGGGATTTGTTTCATTTTTTAACAAGCTTGACACAAGAAAAGAACCATTCTCATGACACCTAATTTTATTTGTTAACGAGCTTAACACAAGTAAACTAACTATTCTCATGGAGACCTATTTCATTTTTTAACGAGGTTGACATAGTAAAAGAATTATCCTCATGGTCCTTGTTTCATTTTTAAAGGAGCTTGACACAAGGCAATGAACTTTGCTCCATATCCCTTGTTTCCTTTTTTAAGGAGCTTGACAATCCTTAGATCACAACCCAAAAAATTCCATGGCTTCCAAGAGGTTCTCATTAGATGGGAGAACAATACTATGGAAGGGATACGTGTCTAGGGATCTAAAGGAAAAATCAGGCTCCAATGCCCCCTGTACATGGCGTACTACATCACCTACGAGAGAATTAATAGATGTGGGCATGGAACATGTGGCCACATAATTAACTTACGGTGTAAGTGATACCTCTTGCACATAAGAACCAATTTGGGGATGATGGTTAATTGGGAGTTGATTCAGGACCAATTAATGTAAGTTGATCAATGATCACAATGTTTCCTTCATGCGGGAAACACATCACTCAGAAGAGAGAAGATATAAGAGCTCCCATGACATGAACATAGTTAGGGCCAAGGAGTAGATTAAAATCTAAAGGGCCTTGGAAAACCATCATGTCTATATAGACAACCTTTCCTCCCAAAGTAATAGGCAACTTAGGAAGGATCCCTAACAGTTGATTGGTCCCTTTATTAAAAGCTAACAAATTCTGGGTGACAGGGACAAGATGAGGAGAACCTAAAGCTTGCCAAGTAGTTCAGGACAAGATGCTAACAAAAGCACCCTCATCTATGACTGTGCTAGGTACGGCCATATGGTAAGCCTATACTGTAATCTGGAAAGGCACATAAGACAGAAGACGATATCCTTCCAGTCGACTCCAATCAAAAGAAGTGACTAAACTACTCAGAAGGGGTGTCGTAGGAATGTGATATCTACCCTCTTGCTTTATGGGAATAGGAGAACTACTCTCAGGCACCTTAGGAAAGTGAGGATTCCCCTCCAGTTCATTCGAAACTAAAGAAACCAAAAGAACTTGAGTAATACAAGGTTCACTCTCTACCGTAAAGGTACAGTTAACTGAAGACATAACTAAGTCTACCATTTTCTCTACCAATGGTTGGTCAAGAATGGACTTACAAGACTCACTTTTAGAGGGAGTGGGTTTGACCAAAGATGGCTTTTGATCAATCACTTAATCAACTAGCAAATGATTAGGGGAAAGCTTTCAATACCTAGTCGGAAGATGAGGTTGAGAAACTATAAGATTTTCCAACTCTTTGGAAGCTTCATCCATTAAAGGACAAAGGTGAATGTGATGATTACCTTTACACAACTTACAAGGAAATTTGAATTTTCACTTTTTCCCATGGGATTTACTAGTTGAAGGTTTATCATCAACATGATCTCTAGAGGTTGTTGACAAAGGTCAATGTGAACCTGTGGACCACACTTCTAAGACCTTGGGAATACTAAGAAAATTCCAAAGAAGGTGGTCACGCTTACATAACATGCAAGGGAGTTTTACTTTTTGGGGTTGGTTGGAAGATTTTTCTACATCAGTTGCATCTGCAGCAATGTCTTCTTGGTTTCCCTCTTTCTTATTTTGCTTCTTCTTCTTCTTCATCCTCTTCTTCTTCTTATTCATCATCTTCTTCTTCTTCTTAGCTTCTTGGTTACTAGAATCCATTATTTCACCAGGTGAAGAGGAAGAACGGGGTGAAAAAATAGGCGAAGAAGGCAAGGGGTCAATTCTAGGATCAACGTGAAATTGATGTTGTTCAGGGGGAGGAGAACTTGGTTGAAAAGTAGTTTGGACACTCGGAATCACTGAGGTCGAAAGCAACCAAACTGGTAGATCAATGGTCAATCCAGGAAGGGACAACGTTGCCATATAAGGAGCACTAGTATTTCCAAAAGAAGGAAAAGGACTAGGATTCCCATAAGAGGGGTTTTCTTGACTGGTAGACTCAGGAAATGTTTCCGTTGGTATCAACCTAAGATCTTCTAAGGAGTATTTCCACAGGAAGGATGTTTTTCCGCTGTTAATTAATTTTAGAATTTGAAACAAAATCTTTGCCTTTTCATGTTTTAAGAGTCAAGAAAAGGACGAAAAGGTGACTTTAGTCGCTTTCATTGGTTTAGTGAGTTTGAAAGGACAAGTAATCGATGATATTTTCAAGTTTAAGGAGTTAGAAAAGATTGAAATGACTACTCAGGATACTCTAGTCAAAAAGGGATTACCAAGTAACCGTGAACTGTAATATACACCTTAGAAAATAAATTTACTAAGGACTTAACGTCCGTGCAAGCAATCTCCCCGAATGTTGTTTTCGATGTATCATGTTTACAGGGCGGCAGACTTGACTTCTTATGGATAAAGGTTTGCAACCTATGAAGGTCTCCTTTTATATACTCGACAATATGAGGAGTACAAGTCCGTGCTAGCGCTATCTGATGAAAGAGTATTGTGAACGACAACTGCTGAGTTTTATAGATGACTAAACATGTCTCTAACCTAGACCACTAAGTATGAGTGTTAATGTTTCAAATGCTCCTTAGATTAGTTGATAGATTTTAACATTTATCTTCAATTATGTTTGAGTTTTAAGGCTCAAAATGATGTCACCTAAACACCTATGATGCAACTATATGAGAAAAGGAAAACTTCCATTTCAATGAAAGCTAGACTAATCAAGGGAAGAAATTTCAAACAATAATGCATTAAACAAAATGCATCATGCAAAATGCCTTCCACTAACTTTCACTTTCGTCTTCCAAATGGAATGCTAAAAGTATAAAAATATTTTCGCTTTTCATTATCTTAAATGAACTTTTTCGAAAGTAAAATGATTTTGACTTTAATAAGATGCATTTATAATTCTTTTCTTTTAGTTTTGAATGATTTGATGCACCTAATAAAGTTTTTAGCTCTCAATCACTAAAAAATGTGATTTATTTTCAATGATGAATCTCAAAAATTAACTTTTTTAATGCAAATAACCTAATGCATTTTCACGAAAAGTAAATTTCACAATACAAGCTAAAACAAATGCAAAATGATGTTTTCAACGATTTCCACAGAAAACAACACTCAATCAATCAACAAAAGAAGCATCTCAACGACACCAACAAGCAGCAAATGATGACCAATTGACTAGAAACCTTAGAACTCAAACAGATTTCACTTCAAAGCCAATGAGAGAAATTTTGCCCCGGATGTGGGTGACACAAATGAATTAAATGTTATTCATGACAAATCGTAAGAGCAGGTACTGCCAGCTGCAGGGCAGCGTGCCTTCCCAGGACCTCACCTCGCGCAAGAATGATAGTCTTAATAAGGATGGATATGGTAGGATTTCAGCATTAATGGTGTGCTCTGTTCAAAGCAAAGTTGTGGTAGTTATAATCATGGCGATCCTTTTTATTCCCTTCAAAATTCACGTTCAATCCTCTTGCTCTGGGCCTTGGTTTGATGCAGTTTTTGGTGGCAAGCAGGTCTCCGCTAAGAGAGGCAAGCTCCGTGCTGGCTCTCTGTTATCCTGGAGGTGGTACTACTATGCTAAGGGTCCCCACGGCAGGATCAACGCTGCTTTAAGGGGTAAGCTTTCTAAAGCTCTAGAATTTAGAATTGGGCGATTCTCATCTTCATCTCAGGCATACTCTATGCACTTGTATCGATCTTTGGCTCAGTCCTTTTTTCCTCCTGTCGTTGTTTCTGGTTACTCAGTCCCTTCCCCTTCGCTCCTCATCATGGTTCGCCATAGTGGGAGGAATCGTTTCGGGGGGCGACATGGTAGCGGCAAACGTTCGTTGGCTAGCCATTCTGTGGACCCTGAACAGTCTCCTGTCAATCTCCCCTCCTCTCATGTGAATGTGCCTCCTCCGAGCCTTGTCCGGAAGCCAACTCCGAATAGTGCTTTCCAAACCACTCATTTCAAATTCCGAAGCAATCTTAACAAGTCTTTGATCACTGCTCATATCACTATTATCCTCTCGGAAGAAGAAAACCAGCTCTATCCTCTGTCGTGCATGGCTCCTGAGCCTTTTCAAATCAGTGAGAAATTAATGGATGGGGGAAGCCAGGAGAATCGTATGAGTGATAAGCTTGGCCAGGATGAAGTTCCCAGAGTCATTCCGCCTCTTGAAGACAATATCCCAGCGGCTAAGGAAGGGATTTTTGGAGCCACTAATCATACCTTGGCGAACCCAGCGGACGAGAAGGATGGCAGTGAAGATTTGTGGATTGGCAGCGCATGTCAGGTAGCAGAGAAGACTCCTGGTGAGGATGTGGAAGTTTAAGGCCACCTGGGTCTATTTTTTCTCACTTTTTGGTTTTGCTATCGCTCAGATGACTACTTCCAGGCCATTCTGTTTACAGTCATGGTTCCGCATCTTCAACCGACTGATTTTGTTTCCCTGCAGGGTAGTGGCAGTTTAATTACCGTCTGGTTTGCCAAGGACATTGGCTCTCTTGCTTTCATGTTTCTTCCTATGTTCTACTGGTCTATCTCTAGGTTCTATATTTGTCTTCTAGCTTTTTTTAACTGGTCTCCCAGGTTCCTTCTATACTGGGGCAGTTTTGCTGTGTTGAGTGCTCTCGGGTACTGTTATCTGAGGCCTCAACTCCTTGTAAAATTATTTTACTTTTCAATTAATAGATTTTAATCTTTGCCGAGAAAAAAAAATGAGAGAAATTTTGGAAACTAATCAAAACAATCAATCAAAAACACCTTAGACACTCTAGAAAATCATTGATATAGGACACAAAGACTGAAAACAAGAAAAAAAACCCTATTTTCTCTTATACTATGGAATCATCGCACCCGCTTAAGGCAAAACAACGATAATCGCGATCGTAATTAAAACATTCGCGATGTCATCTCAATTGTCAGGAAGAAAACCACGATGGGCGAGAAAAACGAAGAAGAAAAAATCTTCAAGACTAGACAAAAATCAATGTCCTCAAGCAATTACCAGCAAGTGAAAATAGTCACAGAAAAGTAAACAAGCTAGAAAACTGATAGTTGGTCAAACTCAGCACAAATTCAAGGTGAAGGACTGAATGGAAAGGGTTATAGCCTCCCCAACAGAGTCGTCATGATCTAAAATGAGCATAATTTTAAAATAATGTAGAATTGACTGGACATTAATGAATTGAATGTTAACTGAAAGTGCAGAAACCGAGAGAACTGCTTGAGAAGAAAGACTTTATCACAACTGATAAAACATAAGTAAGATGCAAAACATAAGTGAAAACAGAAAAAACACAGTGATACTAGGCAATAAAATTGATTACGAAGTTCGTCCCTGATGGACAATGTCTCCGGGTCTGCTTTCAAGATGGGCGACCGCTTTATTAGGATTGAAACAGAAGAGGTCAATTACGCAGATATTTGACCAAATTGAATGTGCACACAAGCACTTCTGGTCACTGTTAAAAGATATCTCTCTGAACCAACTTTCCAACGCCTTTCACGGTTCCCAATTTCAGCTCCGGATGCTCCTATTACACTGAAAACAAAAACGACTATGACCTCTAGAATCTGCATACAAAAACCAAAATCTCTCTCCTCCCTTCAATGAACAAAACTGCCTTTTTAACACCCACCAGGTGCATTCAAACTCCTTAGGCTGAGTTTAGGAATGAATAAGCTGAAATCTGGGGGTGGTTTGGTCTGGGTCTAGTCATATAATGACACTTAGGATCACACCATGGTCCTTGAATTAATGTTTTAAACAAACTTCATAACAAAACCCATAAAAAGACTTTGGATAATGCCATAGTCACTGGTGGCTTATTGACTGGGCAGAGGAGGTTGACCACCCATGTGAATAGGCCACAGTCTAACCTCCAACTGCCACCTCTGCATTCTTCCCGGCGGTTCCAGCTACCATCGCTCTGGCGGTTACATGTTACCGTTCTCATGTCAACAGTCTTCTCCCGCAGTTATGGTGTTGTGTTTAACCTGGCGGTTCCAATAACCACGTCACTACTACCTGTTCACATATCCCAACCCACCCGGTTTCCAATCTGGAGGTTAACATACCCGCTTACCTACTCACATGGACATGGTCCTTGCGCGGTTTGATGCTGCGATTATCTATAAACTCTGTGGTAAACTCCGAGCCATGGTTACATAACCCGACGGTCACATCTGATCACATGTATACTTTGCGGTTAGAACCCCGTGCAGTCAACCTGACGGTTTAGGACTGTCATGTTGTTTGTAATGTTATTTTTGTTTATAACATATGATTAGAGGGTTTAGAGCTAGGGTTAGGACTTTTTAATGTATGAATTTGGGGTTTTGAACATAGTTTGGAATGTATTAGAGTTATAGAAGGGTCCAATAGGTTTAGAATTAGTTTCTAAATGCATTTTTAATACATTGTTTGTATAGTAATGTGGTTTGATAGGTTTTTAGGACTTAGGGTTTTAAGCATTAGGGTTTTAGGTCTTTAGATTAGGATTTTTCATTCATCCTTTTGTTCTAACATGACCTTTTACATCAAATTGTCACAAATTTACATTTGGGACATTCATCACATGATGAGGACAACCAACCATGCAATCTGGATGACAACCCCATGTTGACACCATATCCTGTAAAGTCAACGACAAACACATGTCGACACAAACTCTGCAAGAGGACTAACCAATGCACATTGACAATCATATCCTGGTGGAATTGACGACAACCTTGTGGACAACCAAGTACAACACCATATCAACTGAACACCATGAAAAACCATTGACATCACTTGAACAACATGACCATAATCAACACTGTCAAAACTGAACAACACTGAAATGAATGCTGACGACGACATTGAACAGTGATGATGAACCTATGCAAATGATTTGACAAGATCCTAGATCACGCCATTTTGTTGTATAGTAAATCCTCTCTGCGGGGAGAGACGATCCCTCTAGCCTAATGAGTGGGTCTAGAAACCGAAGTGACAATCTACCAGACACTTTCCTAAGTCACAATTGAAAAGAGAGACGAAGAAGATGACCTACCTCATTCTGATGCTATCTCGATCTCCTTCATTGAAGACCTTGAATCAATTGCTTCACGAGCTCATTCCTACTGCTTACAATGTTTATGCACCTGCATAAGAGATCAAGATACAACAAGGCATGCAAACACAAATAACATATTCAAAATTAACCTACTTAACTGATCAAGGAATGTTAAGTTAAATGATACATGAGCATACACATTTAGGGAAAATGAACCAGCAGTTGTATATTAATAGAAAATGCTGGGTTGTGTTATATTCTTTCCACGACTAGCCCACTTAGTTAACCGAGGTTTAGAGGGGGGGAGGTCACAGGGGGGTTTAAGGGGTACTCGTAACCGCACTTTATGGGGTTTGGGGCAGTGCCCCGAAAGTTTTTGGTTTTGGACCCTATGTTAGGTTGGGCGGACCCCCCTATGGTTTTGTGCATGATTTTTGCACATGTTTTTTGGACGTGATGGTTTTTGGTCCATGGTTTTGGACGTGATGGTTTTTGGTCCATGGTATTGGATGCTTCAGCATGTATAAATATGTATTGTAACATTGAAAGAAATATAATAAAAAAATCAAGCTGGTAGTTCTGGTTTTGGGATCTAGGGGAAAATCTCTATGTATATGTGTTTTATGTGTTATGCTCTCACATTGTTTATTTTCTGTGTTTTAGAATTCATATGAAGGTAATTTTTGTATGGGGTTAAAACCTACATTTGGCATCAAAGATGTTTTGGCTTCAAGGGGACACCTTTGTTGTTGAGGGGTTTCGCTCGGGCCTGTGGTAGACCCTGTTCAGTGGGAGATCTGCGAGATCGATTTTGGTGGTAAAAGAAGATGGTGAGCAGTGGAAAGATAGACATCAAGAAATTTAATGGTTAGAGTTTGAGCTGTGGAAACTCAAGATGGAGGATTTGTTGGTGGATAAAGATCAGTGGATCGCAGTAGATCTAGGTACTAAACTAATGGGAGTGTCTAATGAAGAATGGAAGAAGTTAGATCGGAAGGCAAAAAGCACAATACGATTATGTGTCTCAGATTCAGTATTGCTGAATGTATCAAGGGAAGCTATGGCGAAGGCTTTGAGGGACAAGTTAGGGACTTTGTACCAATCTAAGTCTCTAGTGAATAAATTGTTCTTGCGAAAAAAGCTGTATAACCTGAGGATGAAAGATGGAGATTCGATGACAGAGCATTTGAACGCCTTTAATACTGTGGTAAGTCAGTTAGCATCTGCTGATATTATAATTTCAGATGAAGATAAGTGCATAAGTTTGTTTTGTTCTCTACCAGATTCGTGGGATAGTCTGGTTATTGCAATAGCTAGCAATGCAACTGCCTTGCAGTTTGATGAAATAGTCTCAGCCTTGCTAACGAAGGATATGAGACGAAAAAATATGGAGAGCTAGAATGGTGATTCCTTGTCTGTATGAGGACGATCCTAGAATAGAAACAAAAATAAGTCATCGAGTGGGAGATCTAAATCTAGAGAGAGATCTAAATCTCCAGGAAAACCTGTAAAGGTGGTGTGCCGGAAATATGGAAAGGAAGGGCACTTCAAAAGGGACTGTAAATCTAAAGCTCCTGATAAAGGAAAGGGATTTGATTATGCTCCTTCTGTAGAGGCGAAAAACACCTTAGATGAAGGTGGGGATGTGTGCTTGGCTTCTTCAAGTACACATGTAGATCATAAGGCATGGTTGATTGACTCAGGTGCATCTTTTCACTTCACTCCCCATAGAGAGTCGTTCTGCGAGTATGAGAAATACGATGGTGGTGATGTATTCTTGGGGGATGACAAGAAGGCTAGAATTGTTGGTCGTGGAAAAGTGAAATTGAAGTTGCAAGGTGGAAGGGTTAGAACACTTCCGGGTGTTCTGCATATTCCTGCATTGGCTAGAAATCTGATTTCTATAAGCAAGTTGGATGATGCAGGTGTAAAAATAGTGTTCGAGAAGGATACCTACAAAATGGTTTGAGGAGCAATGGTATTGATGCGGGGAGTTTGGATTGGAACTCTGTACAAGCTACAAGGTAGCACTGTTGTTGATGGGTGCAACAGTTCGTGGTTCCTAAAAGTGGAGCAGAAAATCTAGTGGTCTCTGGAGAGAAGACCATGTTGTGGCATCAAAGGCTTGGA
>APFE031611912.1:0-25351 GCA_000404065.3 Pinus taeda
AACAAACGATGACAACAATCAAAGCATATTATCTATCTACTGTAAACAAATGGAATCGACAACATTTGAACATACAGTCATCATAGATATAGACAAAAGTATTGGAAAAGGAACAAACAAATTTATTGATTGATAGAAGGAGAAGTTACACCCAATGTGGTTAGATCCCGTTTCAGTAATCCGGCTTAGTCCAAACCCTCATCACACAAATAGAACATCAATCTAGTAGCATACCATTACTCGAAAATTATTTCAAGTCTCAAACCAACAATATTTCTCCATAATATCCAAGTTCCAGCCCCCTAATCGCTATGATGAGTGGTCAATTTATAGGGAAATGTAAGTGGTTTTGTCATTGGGCAATGAATGGTTTTCCATAATTGGATAGTTAGTTTCCATGGAGAAAGGGATGAGAGGATAGAGGGTTAATTGATCCATGGCCTATACAAAAACAAGCTCATAGGATGAGATAAGAGTTGGGAATCCTTCTAGAATGCTCTAGACTCAAGGAATATTCCCAGAATCCTATGTCAATTTCTCTCATCGTCACACAGTGCAAGTTAAAGTGGGCCTAACTGCACTACAACGCAGGTCTAAATGGGCCTATCTGCTATCCAGAGCAATTTCCCCTGATCAAGGCTGCATTGGTGTCCCAAAGAGGCATTTCACCATGGTTTCAATCTAGGAAACTTTCATGGATGAAAACACTCAATATGATGACTTGTGTATAAGGCATGTAGCAACTAAATTAGGGTTTGATGAGCCCTATTTGTACTGATCTAATTGTCAGGAATGATGTGTTTAAATAGATCTATGACACTTACGAACTGTCATTTTGGGTTTTAGCACAATTTTTTCTTTCTTCCTTCTTGTAGTAGCATTCTGCCTTCTTATAGTAGTCATTCTTTCTTCCTTCTGAGTCTTCTAACTATATGGGAGTGATCAAAAATGATGTAGGTTTGTGAAAATGGAGTGGATTCTTTGTTTGCTTTTTCAAGAAATTTTCAGGGTGAGATAGGGTTAGTTCTTGAAATTATGAAGTGAGATGGATGAATGATGGCTAGATAGTGAATATGAAGTGGATGGAGGGCTTGGAATGCTGTGTTGACTTGGCCTTTGCCAAAATTTCTTCTTTTAACTGTTGTCCTCATTCCTTGAAATCATCACCCTTCATAATTTGACTCTTCAACATTGCATGAGTGAAGGGGTGAGCTGCAATTAACTAGTTGAAGGTGGCTAATACTGCTGACCCATCCTTAGCTTATAAAATATCATCTCTCATGCATTGACAACAAATTTATAACTATAATATACTCAAGAGATGAGGTCAAGAATATTGCATACCTATACCTACCTGATGGTTCTTGGAGAGATATGCATGTTGTTGTTGAGTTGATGTTGATGTGCAGGGGTTGGGGGACTATATCAACCTTTCTAAAGAATATCTGACCCATTTCTCCATCATATTTCCTCTTGTAGCTTCTTCTAGGCCTTCCTATAGATTTTCAAAACTTCTTGTAGTACTATAGGAAACTCCTGTGGTAATTGCGGATGGCCTCTTGTAGTAGAGTTGTTTTGTCCATATCTACCAAATTATAGAATGAATTCACCTAAACATTTCTAATCATGTTTCCATCATCATTATGCACCTCCTCGAAAAAACGTTTGGTCAATGGATGCACGGATCTCGAGAAAAACTAAACATGGCTGAAGGTGATGAAGGTCGATTTGTAAGAAACCATGCACTGGAATTTGCTGAAATTTCTTAGACATGTTACCATAATCCATATGCATCTACCCATGAAACAAATTTTTAAATGGATGCACGGATATAGTGAAAATGCAAAACTGGTTGTAGGTGATGGAGGCTTATTTCTCGAAAACTATGCACTGGAATTTGATGAAATTGGTTGAGCATGTTACTATCATCCATATGCATCAGCGCCTGAAACAACTTGGAAAATGGATGCATGATTTTCAAGTGATGGCAAAAACAAATTTCTGCTCTATGTATTTTTGTTTCCTGTAGTAAAACAAAGATTTCCTGTAGTTTTTTAGGACATCAAGCAAACTAAATGGGAAATTATTGAGAATGATGGCCTTGGCCTTGTTGGATCATTTGAGCAAAGGAGGAGAAAGTCAAAATTTGACTTCTTTCTGAGTATATTTGACCTAATTTTTTTTGTTACCAACTTGTTTTTGTTGCTTGCAGATGTTGGATGGTACATGCATTCATCAGAGAGATACATGGAGCAAAGATTTTTATTTTATTTTTTTCTTCTAGGCCTACTAGACGTCTCAAGGAGGTTTTTAACTAGTAGGTCTGCCTAGGCACCTCAAGGATGTTCTTACCTAGGACCTTTTCTTTTTTCCCTTTTTTCTTTTTTCCCAACCCATTGACTTCCTGATGGAGGTTTTCAATCAATGGGCCAATTTGAGGTGCTTCAAAGGATATTTTCACTTGGGATTTTTATTTATTTTTTACCCTACCCTACTTGAAAAAGAAAATCACTTTCAAGTATAAGAATACTTACAGTGGAGCCATGTGCACATCAAGATGACAGACAAAATGATGTGTGGGCTTGAAATGTATGCTTTGACATGTACCTGAATTTGAGTGATCAAATGCTTTGACTTTGATGATATCAAGCACGATTGAAGAAAAGAGTATTGTTGCAACTTAGTGATTGTCTAGAACCATATTTGAATATAGTTGTGACGCCCCTACTCTATTGAAATATGGCAACAAGAATATTCCAATTTAATTTGTCTTTGAATTAAATTGTGAATTAAAATCGAATTTAGTCTTAATAGCAACTTGGAAATAACTAATTAATTTATTTTAAATTAATTAGTTGGAGAAATTCAAGTTAGAAGTCTTTCTGAAGTCATGCAAGAGTTATCCCTTAAATTAAGGAGATAAGATTGAGTTACATTTGAGTTGTAATTAGTCAACTTAGTTTACTGAGTTAAGTCCAATTAAATTAGTTCCAAACTATTTGAGGAACTAATAGTGAGTTAACAGTCAGTTGATGCATGCATGCACTCAACTAGTGCTACTCCAATTAACTGAAGATTCCCTCATCTAAAAGTCATGCATGTCTATTTTGAGAAAGACCCAATTGATTTGAATGTTAAGGAAAGTGTATTATCAGTTGCATGTGTTTTCTCATGGAGAAAACACATGCATGCAGTGAAGGATTTATCCTTGAGGATTGCACAGTTTTGAAGAATGACGTTTTCCACTTGGTAAGAGAGAATCATCCACAAAGAACATCGCAAGGAAATAGGATCTTGGAGGGCAGAGAGGAAGGCTGGAGAGAAGCCAAGATTTCCTGTGAGCATCTGTGTGGATTGTACTAAGAGTTGGCTAGCTGTGAGAGCTAAGGCTTTGTATAGTTCCTATGTATTTCCACCTTGCATGATAATACAATAGTGTGGGGTTTTTAGCTGATGCTTTCCCCAAAGTATTTTCATGTGTATTGTGTGATTGATTCTTCTTCTTCTAGTTATATTGTTAATATCGATCTTTAAGCTTCTGCAAATTGATAATAGAAGTAGGTTATAGTATTCTGCTTTGATTTATATTGCATTATCAGGTTAACCTACACAGATTTTCTACATGGTATCAGAGCTGGATTTGTAGAAATTCTCTACATGGTATCGGAGCTATGAACAATATATTGAGAAGAGAATTCGAACTTTGAAGTTTGGGGTTGCAGGTGTAAATAAAATTTATATCATACTTCAAAGTTGGCCAATGGCATTCTATGGTTTGAGACTCGAGTATGCCTTGGAAGGTATCTCGAATTACATAGCATGGAAAGATATAATGGAGGTTGTATTAGAAGACAATGGCTTGAATGAATTCATTGATCAATAAATGCCAAAGCCAACTTCTACAAATTCACAAGAGTTGGTTGAGTGGAAGAAGTGTGTGGTAAATGCGAGACTGATCATCCTTGAGGGAGTTCGAGACCATATTATCTCAAGTCTCCATGGGAAGGATACTCCATTTTAAATGTGGAAGATATTGAAGGACCTCTACCAGAATAGTAGTGACTAGAGGAAATTGGCACTCAAGGATAAGCTTCGAAGAATCAAGATGGAGAATGGTGACACTATTTCCACATGTTTGAACAAGCTCACCACCTTCAGAGATTATCTTGGCAGTGTGGGAATAACTACTGCCGATGATGATATGGTGAGCCTCGCTCTCCTTGGCTTTCCAAAGAGTTAGAATAGCTACCAGGACTCTGTGAATGGAAGGTAGAAACTACCGGATTGGGAACGATTGTTGTCAGATCTTATGCAAGAGGAGATCAGGAGGAGCACACGAGATGGTTCTTCATCCAAGAATGATGATGATGAAGAAAATCTGGCCTTAGCATGTAAAGCAAGGAAATGGAAGGGGAAGGCTTCCCATTTCAAATAGAATTGATCTCATGGAGGGAAGAAGGGTGACATGTCTTAAGTAATATGCTTTAATTTTCACAAGATGGGAGATTATGTGACTAATTTCCCATCGAAGAAGTCTAAGAAGGGATCCTCAGAAGAATTAGAAGGTGAGGCATTAGCCTCTCAGTTCGAAATGGACATTACCCTCATCGCATGCATGGTGTCATCGATGATGGATTGTGTCTAGTATCTTGATAGTTGAGCCTCATTCCACATGACTGGTGATAAAAATTTATTCAGTGCCTTAGAGAAGAAATACCTCAAGATGTGCATAGAGATGGGTGACGATGGAAGGTATAGTGTTTCAAGAGTGGGCACAGTTGCTTTTCAGTGGGAGCATGGAGCTCCTTTCACCTTGACAGATGTGATGTATATTCCTGGACTGAAGAATAACTTGGTATTGGTAGTGATGTTGGAGGACAAAGGCTACAATGTTGTATTCAATAAAGTAAAGGCATTCCTAGAATACATAGCGACGGGTAAGACCAAGAGGATAGGGATTTGGGTGAAGAATCTCTATAAACTAGAGGTAGATGATTGTGCAACATTGAGTGTGAAATCAGAATTGGTACAAAACCAAGAGATTGGTGAGTTGTGGCACAGGCGGATGGGCCATTTGCATCATGGGGCTTTGAGGATAATGCAACAGATAGATACAGGACTTCCCAAATGTAAACTTGAGCAAGTTGACACATGCAAAGGTTGTACCTTGGGAAAGTACACCAAATCTTCTTTTCATGATCAAGATAGCTGAACAGAGGCTATCTTAGAGTGAGTTCATACTGATTTGTGTGGACCATTCTCAATGGAATCCATAGTGCAGCAAAGCTATTATGTGATTTCCATTGATGACTACTCTCGTAAATGCAAGATTTATTTCAAGCAGAAGAAGGACCAAACCTTCACAAAATCTTGTGAGTTCAAAGCTTTTGTCAAGAAAGAGTCAGGGAAGAAGATCAAGGCCTTGAGAAGCGACAATGGTGGAGAATATGTCCCTCAAGAGTTGAAGGAATTTTGTGCAGCGGAAGGAATTAAACGAGAGTTAACAACACCTCATAACCCACAGTAGAATCGGGTGGTTGAGAGGAATAACAGAACTATTGTAAGGGTAGCATGCGCAATTCTGCATGACCAAGGCCTACCACTTCACTTGTGGGATGAGGCATGCAGCACAGTGGTCTATTTGTAGAATAGAAGCCCACATCAGATACTTGGGATGAAGACACCAAAGGAAGCTTGCTCCAGTAAGAGACCAGATGTGCATCACTTTAAGATCTTTGGCTTATTGGTATATTTCCATGTGAAAAAGGATGCATGGAAGAATCTTGAGTCGACAGCAGAGTTGGGGATATTTATGGGGTACATTGATACACCTCACAACTATCAGGTGTACTTGCCTGCCAGTCGGAGGACAGTGGTTTGTAGAGATCTCAATTTTGATGAGCAGAAAGCCATGCAAGTTTCCCTTGAGAGGGAGCTCCAACTAAAAGCTGTGGAGGAACTGTTGGTTCCTATGGAGGAGGAGCCTCAGATTGACTTGGAGCAGCCACATGTAGAGGTTCCAGTAGTGGAGACATCCACTCAAGTAAAGTCTTCCAGAGATGGACAAAAGCGTACAAGAGAAGCTGACAAATTATTGGAGGATGCGAAAGAGAATGTGGGAGTGCCATATTCTCAACACAGATAGAGGAGGCCACTTGAGAGGTACACTAGATACATGGCCCTTGTTAGGGAATGTGTTGAGGTCGAGCCATCTTCCTTCGAGGAAGCAGTGTAGCAATCGATTTGGGTTGATGCTATGGTGGGGGAGTATGACTCCATAGTTTGTAACAATGTTTGGGACGTGGTTCTAAGACCAGAGAACAAGTTAGTTGTGAGTTCCCATTGGCTTTACAAAGTAAATCAAGCTATTGATGGTAGTTTTGGAGAAGCATAAGGCAAGATTGTTTCCTGTGACTTTTCACAAGTCGAGAGGATCATGTTCCTGCAATATATTTTGATAGAGGAGCAAGATGCTGACATTTTGACAAAGGCATTGTCAAAGTGTAAATTTGAGTTCCATAGAGACAGGATCGGGGTGGCAGATAATCCCTTTCTTGTTGAGAGGGAGTGTGAAATATGGCAACAAGAATATTCCAATTTAATTTGCCCTTGAATTAAATTGTGAATTAAAATCAAATTTAGTCTTAACAACTACTCGGAAATAATTAATTAATTTATTTTAAATTAATTAGTTGGAGAAATTCAAGTTAGAAGTCTTTCTGAAGTCATACAAGAGTTATCCTTTAAATTAAGGAGATAAGATTGAGTTGTGTTTGAGTTGTAATTAGTTAACTTAGTTTACTGTGTTAATGCCAATATAATTAGTTCCAAACTATTTGAGGAACTAATAGTGAGTTAGAAATCAGTTGATGCATGCATGCACTCAACTAGTGCTACTCCAGTTAACTAAAGATTCCCTCATCAAAAACTCATGCATGTCTATTCTAAAAAAGACTCGGTTGAGTTAAATGTAAAGGACAATGTACAATCAGTTGCATGTGTTTTCTCATGGAGAAAACTCATGCATGCAATCATGGATTTATCCTTGAGGATTGGAATATTTTGAAGAATGAGGTTTTCCACTTGGTAAGAGAGAATCATCCACAAGGAACAACACAAGGAAACAAGAGGTTGGAGGGTAGAGAGGAAGGCCAGAGAGAAGCCAATATTTCCTGTGAGCATTTGTGTGGATTGTAATAAGAGTTGGCTAGCTGTGAGAGCTAAGGCTTTGTGTAATTCCTATGTATTTCCACCTTGTATGATAATACAATAGTGTGGGGTTTTTAGCTGAGGCTTTCCCCAAAGTATTTTCATGTGTATTGTGTGATTGATTCTTCTTTTTCTGGTTATATTGTTCAGCTCAATCTTTACGCTTCAGCAAATTGATAGTAGAAGTAGGTTATAGTATTCTGCTTTGATTTATATTGCATTATAAGGTTAACCTACACAGAGTTTCTACATGGTATCAGAGCTAGATCTGTAGAAATTATCTACATGGTCCACTTGATGATTTGGATCATCTCGGATGTCTTCTTCTTCCATGACCTTTAAATCTTCCTTTTTTTGTTGATTTTTCTCTTAAATACAAGGAGGATTTGATGGTAACCATGAGGGAGCTTTCTCAATCTCTGATTTTGATGTCTGCTCTTCATCAAGTGCAACCCATGATTCTTTGGTCTTCACATTTGAATCTTCTTCTTCTGGATGTGGTCCTTCAATGATATCAAGATAATATCTTTTTTGCAATACTCTTCCCAAGCTATGGTGAATACTGTTGATCTTAAGAGGAGATGTTTGGAAGTGTTGTACCTCAACATTGTAAGTGGGTTGAGCTACTTCAATGTGTGAGTTTGGAAATGGTGGTACAGATAGTTGAGTGGGAGTGTATATTTGAGATGGATGTGGTTGGGGTTGTGGTTGTGGTGGAGGTGCATGGTAAGGATAACATGGAGTTGGGTATGGAGGATATTGAGGAAACTACTAAGTATATTTTGGATGGCTCCCATAAGTTCTTTGCCAACCTTTTTGCCAATATTGGTTTTGGGATTGAGATGGCCAATGTTGAAAAGGAAAGCGTGTGCTCCAATTACTTTGAGGTGGATATGCATAAACTTGAAATTGTGAATTAGGCTCTTGCATCATAATAGGTTGAATAGGATGCCATGGTCCTCTTGGAGCTACATAACAATTGCCACTTGACTTGCTCCATTGTTCTCTTGGTAAAATTCCTTCAACTTGGTAATGATGGAAAATATTTAACATTTAGCTTGACTTACTGATCTTGATGTTGATTTACCTACTCTTTCCCTTCCTCTTGATATGTGTTTTCATGTTTCACAAATTTCTTCAAATGATAATTGTTATACATCACCTCTACTCATGAGATCAAGGAGATCAATCCACTCATCCATAATCATTCTAGGTAAGAGGCTTTTTAGTGTGTCAAGTCCTAAATGATGTAGTTTTTATCTCTTAACATTATACATGAACATCTCTAGCAGATCCTCAAGGCTTTCATATTCTCTTTGATTCATTCTAAAGATTTCTTCCTTAAGATCATGATATTTATATTTTTCTAGAAATACCTTTTGCATATAATTCCATGATCTTATTGAATTAGTCCCTAAACTCATGAACCATTTAAGATATCTATCCTTCAATGTTTCCAAAAACAATCTCAGTTTTTGAGTTTTTAATAAATTACCATAAGATCTACAAACAATTTCAAATTCAAAGAGAAATGTTTCCAGATCCTCTAACCTTAGACCATGAAATTTTGGAAGAAAAGATGGATGGATGTTCTTCATGTGCACACTACCATCAGTATCTTGAATGGGAAATCCGAGAGGATCTTCCTCATTATCATCATCTCCATCCATTTCTTCTACATTCATTGCCATGTTCTTCTTCTACCTGCAAAAGTGAATGTTGATGTGGCTCTTAATGCACCACGTGATCAAATGGGGTGGTTGGTTGGTGTTGGAGATTTTTTTTTTTGTTTTTATGATTGAATGAAAACACTAATGCAATGCACTTTCCTATATCTGAAATGAAATATGTCTAATGCAATTATTTTTTGTTTTTTCAAAAAGTAAAAATAAATTAATCAACTAGGGAAGAAAACAATGCATACTTTGACACCTCCCTCGAAACAGTGCCAAAAAGTGATGTTCCTCGTTATTGCAACAAGAATGTTGCAACTCCCAAGGCTACCGACTTTAATTATCAACCTGGGGTTCGTACAAACTTAAGAGGCATCGGTGCTATATGTGCAACATACAATGTGTCCTTCCTTTTTTGTCGTGATGTAATGGAATGCATGTACTGAAGTCAAATCCTAAACTAATTGTACAAAATGAAATGTTCAAAATGAAATGTTCAAAATGAAATCTTAACCCATTACAAGAAAGAAAGTACAAGGAAAGAAACCTATTCTAATTGCATAAAGATCATGAGATAAATGTAAACGAAACCTAGCTTAACCCTATTTATCACATATGATTATTTAAACTAACTGAGCATGAAATATGATCTATAGAGGACTAAATATTGTGTGTATTTGTAAATATAAAAGAGCTCAATTTTTCAATCCTTTTGCTTTATAAATGCAAATGTTAATCTTTCCTTGATCTTTTCCAGCGGAGACAAGTGTGGAGCAAGAGGGATACAATGATTTTGATGGCTTGGAGGTCAATTAGGGGCCTAATCCTAGCTTCAATGATGATTTTTCTCAATTCATGGTCAAAACAAGCCACTATAGGATTTCCTACAAGATGTACTAGTTCTCCTATAGGATCCCCTAAGTTACTACAGGATGTTATAGATTTACTATAAGAAATTATAATTCATTGAATGAACATGAAAATCAAATCCAAATTGGATGGAACAATCTTTTTTATTTACTAGGATGTCTTAGGTCCCCATTCCAAGAGGAATCACTCAAAATACCTCTATTAACCCATGCTAAAAAATAGTAAAAAATTATTATCGAAAAATCTAGAATTTCGAGAACTAGTGAGCTAGTAAATCTATAAAATTCCTAACCTAATCAAGTGCAAATGTAGTGGGCTAATTTTTGTTATGAACTAGAATGTTTTTTTAATATAATTCAAGTGGAAGCAACTCGATTGAAGCTCATTAGCATGCTCTAAAAAATAGCAGAAATTTATTGTTCTTTGCCACAAAGGAGTTCCAGAAATCTAGAGTTGGGAATAAGAAAGCTAATCCAAGTAGTTCAATGATTAGAATGACCTTCCAAAGATTTTCCGAGGATGAAATGATGCTTTTGATCCTACAAAAGAACCTACATTAACCATTTAACTTAATCTTACAACAAGAAATCATTAATACTAAATGCAGAAATAGAAAGAAATAAAAACAAGAGATGCATGTGAATAAGAAGTGAAAAGAAGGATATAAAATGATACAAAAGGGCTTTGAGCCTCCTAGATGGTCAAACCTAAGGAAAATCAAAGACCGATCGAGGAGAACAATATTTATAAGATGAACATGACACCAATCTTCATTATTTTCATCAATACAATTACATCCCTACAAGAAAATATAGTGGAACTGCAGAAATATGAGTTTTCTCCACAAGAATATTAATGAAAAATCTCCCCCTAGAGGGAAATTCGACTTGGTAATTATACAAAAGCATTAGGAATCATTCCTCATGAATTGATTAATATTTACCCACCAAAATACCTTGATTAGTGGATCTAGTTCCCAATACTAGGAATATGCATTAAATGGTAGGGAACATATTCTTAGATTCCTCAATCATTGGAGTTCCACAACCTATAACATAATTCCATAATATCTTGTTGATTTATTATTTAATATTGATCCTCCTATAGTATGGAGAAAGTACCTAAATTATCTCTTCCTCCAAATCTTCATTATCTGCCCAATATTCTCATAATATTCCAAAAGAATAAATAATATTAGGTACAAATATGAAATTATTCATAAACCTTCCTAATGAATATATTAAAGTTAAAAATAAACTATATAATGCAAACAGAGAGGTTTAATATATGAAGGGTGGTCATAGGCCTTAATTCATGTTTAATCTAGAGGCATGGGCCTCAATTTATGTCTAATTTAGAGGCCCATCAGCTTCCAGTAAATCCTTCTCCATAGGAGGAAACTGGCTATCCTCCGGAAAATCCCACAAGGCCAAAACAATTGGAGCACCATCAAAAAATAGTGAAATGTCTTACTAGCATTATGTCTCTCTCTGCAATTTACGAGGAACTCGCTACATAGGTAGCGCACCCAGTTGAACTGTATGCCCTCCATGCACTGAGCTACCAATAAAACCACTGGTGCTGGCACCTCATCCACGCAGCACTTTTGTATAACTTTGCCAGCCAGAATCTGCATCGCAATCTTGACCACAGTGTCAATAATTCTGGTAATTGAATACCCACGTAGCTTTTTGATAATTTTAAACTTGTCCTTCATCTTCTCGACGAGGTCGCACTCACTCATCTTTCTGACAAACGCCTTGGCCAGATTTAGTCTAGAGTGCGGTAATAATGTGATTCGATGGATCAACATATATATGATAGGGATCGGTTTATTTAACCACAAGCACCTATCATGCACCAGGCATAGTAGTTGCTTAATGACAATCATGTTGATATTTGACCGATGATAGTGCCTCACCCATAACAGGTTCAACAATCCTTACTTGTTCACTCTATGAATCCATCCCACTGGCTCCAATGCCATGACATCAGACTCCTTATAGAAAACCCTTTGCATGAAGGTGTCAGTAGCAAGGTGGGGGAACCACTCATTGTCTGCCAAATCCCAGTCTTCATGCTTTAAGTGTGTGACCCGTGCCAAGCGCGGACCTTCAAAGGTGATGTTCTTCGGCAATAGGGGTGTGTTGAGGGAGAATTGTCTAGCATCTAGGTCCTTCGGGACCTTCACCTTACCCTTACATAGAGGGATATACTTTAGTAGCTTAGAAATATGGCCCACCCCCTTAATGTCAATACCTTTTATGCCCTCCTCTGCCTCTAGATCTACCACCTTCCCCTTCTCCTTCACATTCATCTTTTATTTTCTCTGAGCCAGTGTAGCTACATGCTTTCGTGGTGACTCACGTACTGGCATCGACTTCTTTTGTTTATCCTTCTTCAGCTTGGAGCTTCTCTATTTGATGTAGGCTTTAGCCTACGTGACCTCGATGTCATAGGAATTGTTTCTGGAACCTCCATACTCATCACATCGAGAGCACCTCCCTTAGAATTGATCACTGGTCCATTGTTTGCAGTTTCTGCGGGACTTGGTCCTAACATGATATCGTGAATAAGCTTTCTGTCTGACTCAGAATATTGATCAAACACAGGGCTTGTGATCAAATCCTCAAAGAACTCACGGTTCATGTTCAACAAACAACACAACATAGAAATTCTCAAAATGCAAAATGTTTCTCGTTAGACAGCCAGATGTATTTTATAGGTAGATTTGAATTCAAATTCGACCATTCCCCCCAAAATCCATCCATAAATGTGAGTTTGGCGGCATATTTCCAAAGATTTCACTCTTAAATTTAGCCTTAAATTCCTTAAATTCCAACCACCAGCGCCTCTTAACTATCTTTTGGCCTTCAAATCATGAACAGTGACAGTAACAGTCCCTTGCTGGCTGCACTGCATGGTCTCCACCCCTATAGTGCAGCTCCCTTCGATTCCTTCTGGTACTGTGAAGTCCTCCTGTTTCGCGTAGACCTATTACCGCGTAGCTCTACAACCTAGGTAGTGTATTTTATAGTCCCACCCCTCCTTGCAACTTCCTGGAGCGCTAAGATTGTGGTACCATCATGTAGTCATCAAGCCAGATCCCTAGTGTATGGCTTTAATCAGCTTCCATTTACCTTTCCCAGAAATGGATCTCCATTCAATTTCACAAGTTGAACTGCTCGACCATTGATAATCACTTTGATAACATATGGTCCCAGCCAATGCGCCTGAAATTTTCTTGGAAACTTATCAAACTTATTATTGAGAACGAGTCCCCTAGGGTCAATTTTGGGGTTAAAAGCCCAAGGTTTGGGGCTAAAGGCCCAAGTTTTGCATAAAGAATGTAAAGTTTCCACATTTTTTGGTCACAGAGCATGAAGATGTAAATAGTTAAAAAGGGTTTTTGTGCTTAGTTTAGGTAGGTTGTGTCATCTTGATGAGATCCACCCTTGGTCTACTGACCATGGGAATGTATAAAAAGGGAGTCCTAGAAGAGTCTAAGGTAGTTCAATTCTTAGTAATTTTTTGGGCAATTGATCGATGTAATGGGTCTGTGAGAGCTAAGAGCAAAGAGTCTTATCATAGGAAGAGGATCTGTAGCTGAGTGCATAGAGGATTAGGGTAGAAGTTTGCAGCTAAGTGTGCGGACCCCTACTGCTATGTGCGCAAGGAAGCTAGAGTCCATACTGGAGATTTGAACCATCAATAAAGAGAACTATTCTGGAGATATCTATGTATGAGGTATTTTAATTATGTTATGAATCTATGCAGTTATGTTATGTTGAATGTTGATTTTATGATTTAATGTTGTATTGATGCGCAAATCTATGTGTTTTACTTTTTCATATGAACACAAGTAAGAATATTTGTTTACACGATGATAATCATAATACATGTTGAAGTTAACCAATACTTAAGCTAATTTGGGTAGACACAGAAGTAAGGGTAAGTACAGAGGTGTGTAAGTGTCTCAACAACCTATTTAGGGTACATGAAGGATGATTGCATACCTTCGCAAAGGTCTCAAAGCCGGATAACAGAATTATATTGATAAGCCCTAAGGGGCTCATTGGTGTGCTGGAAGGAAGGGTTGAGATATAAAATGGATCACAACTATCTCAAGGTGCAGAAACTTGGTTTGCATCCCCCCATAATGCTTCAGGTGAGACTTTAGTCTGCGCTCTGTGGATTGATGCTGAAAGGGCCTGTAGTGTAGGGATTTGCTTGGCTAATTAATGCTGAAGCTAGGTTAGGGCCCATCAAGCCAACAAATGGTTCTGTTGTTGCGACCAGGATTTGCATAACAAGATGTGTGATGTTGCATCACTGGAATCCAACTAAGATGGAGATCGAAGACTGGTTGGATAGAAATATCCATGAATTCATGGTGCAAGAGAACAAGAATCCGCGATTGACAAAAGAACAGTGGTTGGACAAATATCTGTACATAGAGATACATGAGATCTTATTTTTTTCCTTCCCGATCAAGTTGTACGAGTGGATCGTGAAATTGGCAGATGGCCAAGGAAGATGGAGGTTTGACTGTCCAATAGTCTAGACCCCAGAGTTAATGTGGAGATTAGAAGCCTTTGAAGATAAGGTCATGAACACTATCTATCATTGGCTCGATCGTATCATAGGAGGGTTTGTGATAGAGTTTGTGGTCGATACTTCAGTCAGTTACAATGAAGAAGAGCACTGCTTCTTCAAGGGATCGCAAGGTAAGTATTTAAAATCATTAAATACCTGGATTAAGATGCTCTTGTGTGAAAAGAGGGTTATGCAGCTACCTTATTGTTTGGGGCTACGCGAAGTGGAAGGAGATTCACGAACAAGGGGAAAACATGCCCTAAATATAGCCCACTAATTGAACCTCCTCTGAGTGACGACGAGGAAGCAGCATAGGCATCTCTGCAGAGCATTGTTCAGCTAATAAAGAAAGGGTTCCTGCGAATACTTCATCCAACCACACTACCTCCATCTTCACCTCCACCGCATACACCTTCATCTACACCACTGCCACCTCTGCCACCATTCAATATGGTGAACTCAGTAAATCTACCTGTGTTTAAGGGCTTGGAAAATGAAGATCTAGACTAATTTTGGATTGTCGCGAAGGCTATATGGGAAGCTCAGGGTATCACGGATGATCAAATGAAGAAAGCCATGTTGGTTAGTGCTTTGTAGGATCACGCACTAATGTGGCCCATTAACTACTGCACTGATAACTCGACGTACGCATTGGTAGATATCCAGATTCTGTTGAATAAGGAATTCAGTAGACCTAAGTCCAAAGCGCAATCAATTGTGGGATTCAAAGAGATCATGATGAAGCGTGGTGAGACACCCTAGGATCTGGATCAGAGATTGAAGTGTACAATCTATGAAACTAACATGAATCTAACTAATGGGAAGTATCATGAATGGTTTGTGGCTTCACTCTTGCCTCATCTAAGCGTTGCGCTATCACAACAGAAGATTGGGACCCAGGCAGAAGCCTTGGAAATTGTGATGACATTGCATGAGACACCGATGCAAGATGCTAATCTAGGGGTTTAGTATATTCGTGCGCGGTTGCAAAACCTTTGCCTAGAAATGTAAAGTTTGAAGAAAGATAAAGTAGCTTGGCCCGAGGTGTGTGAAGAATTTTGGTGCCTTAAGTGCAAAAGCTAGGGGCATGAAAAAGATCATTGTCCAGTTTTCATGAATTATGTTGCGGCAGGGAAAACAATGCCTCTAAGGCTGGAAGCTTGAGCAGGGACAAGTACAGAGCCCGCTCTATGGTGTGCTATCTATCAGTTAGTTGGAAAACATGTGAGAAAAAATTTCCATTTGCTGCAGAAACTCGTACAGCACCGCAATAGCTCTTTTGTAACTTCTGTCAATCGATGGGTCATGATGAGCACAATTGTCATAGTTATGAATTAATAATGGATAGAATGCCTACATATAGGGTGCAAGTAGAAACTCGGCCTTTGGACCAAGGCGTTGGGGGAGCGTGGGGTGAGTATCAAGGGTGCAGACAAGGCCGAGGTGGATGAGGACCTGGTAGAGGTTGGGGGTAGGTAATTTGTTACAATTGTGGGGGACCAGAACACTACGTGCGAGACTGCCCAAATCCGACGCATCTATCATGCCGCTATTTTATTAAGTTTGACCATGCGATGGAGGATTGCCCTATATTATTAGCTAAAATATGCAAAATGTGGGTGCAGCCTCAGCAACTAACTCAGAACCTGCATATGATGAGGGCTAAGCCTTGTGAGGAAGATCCTAAGGTAAACATTGTGCTGTGGAGTGGAGCGACTATTGCTGAAAATAGGGGGAAGAGGCTTGAAGAAGGTGAGTGGGTATGCAAAGCACCAGAAAAAGAGATTGGGTTTGATCTAGAATGTGCAAGAGAAACATTTATGGAAGTGAGGAAAAGCTTCACTGAGGCCTCTACCTTAGGAAGTCAGGAGAAGTCGGCTAAAGAAATGGACCCGCCCATGATTACTACTTTCCAGGAAACCTGTATGAAGCTATTGCGTAATAGCAAGGGTATGAAGGGACTACAGGAGTTGATCAATAGGTGCACTAGGAGGGAAAATGCTACTGACATACCATATGTAGTCAAGAATATTAGCAGGAATAAGACGAGAATGGGGCATGAGATGAGGCTCACTGCACAGATAGGAGAATATGAGATGGATCAAGTTATTCTAGATCTGGGGTTGAACGTGAATATTTTGCCTAAACAAACATGGGAAAGGATGGGGAGACCTGTGCTATATTGGTCTCCAATTAATTTAAGGATGGTGAATCAACATAAAATCATCCCCATGGGAAGATTGCAGGGAGTCACGATTGATATTGAGGGTGCGGGCGCACTATCTGATTTTGAAGTAACAGAGATTGTGGATGATAGAAATCCCTACCCCATGCTCCTTGGGATCGATTGGGCCACTAAAATGAATGGGGTAATTAATTTTAAGAAGTGGAAAATGATATTTGAGAAGAAATCGCTCTGCATAGTGGTACTCCTAGACCTTGTAGAAGGACTGTGATATACTAAACCGGTCAACGATTATGAAAGTGATGACGAATGGACCAGATTTACAAGATAACGTCGTGAGATCGGGATTGGGTGAATCCAATAGTAGATGGGCATATTGCATGGGACTGCAAAATTTCCTACACATCAGATTCATACGAAGAATTGGAGCACTAGTAGAATCGACTACATGCAGTATCTACATTGCATTGTAATATGATGACCAAGTCGTTTCATTGTCTATCATCAAAGGTAAGAAATATGCCTTACTATGATTGTTTAACTGATGTTGATAAATTTTTGGATGTATTTGAGAGAGAAATTCCAAAAAATCATCTCTTCCAGGCCTTGGACTCGGTGTTGTGCGCTATGCCTACAAGATGGTGGGGCATGCACAAGGATAGTTTTGATGATTGGCGCGTGTACAGAAAAATGATGGGAGTGCAGCTTGGTCACCCACAAGTGTGTCTAATAGAAAATATGATGGGAGGAATGACCCGCTTGACCATTTGGATAAATGGACTAAAGTGTATGGAGCGGAGCCTCAGCCGGAGTGGGTACATCTGTTTTTTCCTACCTTGGATGTTATACCGATGAATTGGTACCTGGAGATAGAGCTCTACCATGGAATTGAAGAATGGGATGTTTTGCACCAAGTATTTCTGATGACGTTCAAATTTGAGGATGGGTTTAAATGTATTGATGAAGTGTTGCAGGAGGTCAAGGGAACGATCTTCAAGATACCATAGGATCCTCTAGATTTGATTCAACTTAATTGGACTACCCAGTTGAGCCATGCGCTAGAGTGCTACAATGTGACAAAAAAAGAAGAAGATGAAGACCCAAGGAAGATTAATATTCCAGAGACTAAAGGTCACTGCAAAGTTGAAGGACCACAACTAGAGAATCCAGACATCACCGAGCCACTCAAAACTAGACATGTGAACATTTGCATGGAGGCAGAGCCAAAGTTTGCAAATATTGGGGACTACTAGGATGATGAAATAGTAGATAAGGTCGCTGAATTGCTCCGCGAATATCAGGATTTGTTCCCTATGAAATTTTCAAATATGAAAGGGATAATAGGGGACTTGGGTGTCATGAAGATTACTCTAAAACCATATGCAAAGCCAGTTAATAAAAGGCCTTACTACCTCAACCCAAAGTATAAATAAAGGGTCTGCTTGGAGTTGGATAAAATGCTTGCAGTAGGCATCATTGAGCGAGTAGAAGAGTCTGATTGGGTAAGCCTAATGGTAGTTTAGGACAAGAAACAAAAGGATGAGATATGGATATGATATATCTCAAGAAGTTGAATGACGCTTGTGTGCATGATCCTTTCCCAAATTTGCTCACCAACGAGGTGCTGGATAATGTTGGTGGCCAAGAAGCATATTCGATTACGGATGTGTTCTCAAGGTACCATTAGATTAAGATTGTGCTACAGGATAGAAGTAAAACAACCTTCGTGACTGAATGGGGATGCTTCCAGTATATTGTAATGCCTTTTGGGCTAAAGAATGCATGGGAAATCTTCTCATGTGTAGTCATCAAAGTGTTCAAGTATTTCATTCACAAATTTCTGGAGGTATACTTTGACGATTGGATAGTGTTTGGACTGGTAAAGCGCCATGTAGCAAGTCTGCACTTGATGCTGGATACATGCTGGAGGTACCAGATCCCACTCAATCTGAAGAAATGTTTATTCTATGTCCCTTTTGGGATCTTTCTGGGTCACGTGGTATGGAGACAAGGTTTGATGGTAGACCCTGGGAAGATCGTGGTTACAATCAATTTGGAGGCACCAAGAAGTGTGAAACAGTTGCGCGCAATGTTTGGGCATATAGGGTACTATAGAAAGTTCATAAAAATCTATGCCAATATTACCATGCCGATGGAGAAACTGTTAAAAAAGAATGCTACATTCCACTGGCATGAAGAATGCCATAGGAGCTTTGACGTACTAAAAGAAAAAATTGTCATCATGCTTATCCTCATCTTCTGAAACTAGAAGAAGGAATTGCATGTGCATGTGGACGTGTCATGTATTGCATTGGGAGAAGTACTAACATAGGCCAGTGAGGGAGAATTAGATCATCCTATAGTGTTCTCAAGTAGGAAGCTATCTAAAGATGAAAAAAATTATTCAACAACAGAGTGTGAAGGTCTAGCTATGGTATATGCGCTTCAGAAGTTGAGACACTACTTGCTAGGTAGACACTTTAAGATGCATACATACCATTCTGCAATCAAGTACTTGGTGAACAAGCCTATGTTTAGGGGGAAATATGTAGATGGATGTTGTTTTTTCAATAATATGATTTTGAAGTGTGAAATCAAGATGGTTGAATGTTGGATCGGATCATCTGTCGCACATTGAAATAGGAGAGGAACCTACTAATTTGGAGGAAGGACTACCTGACACATAGTTCTTCGTGGTTCGTATCATGGATAGTCACTTTGAAAATATTATACACTTCCTGATGATAGGAACAAATCCAGATAGATATACTAGCCAACAAAAGAAGGAATTGCTGGTGCGCGCGTAGACTTTTCTGTCATTGTGGGACACTTGTATAAAATGGGATCAGATTAAATACTGTGACATTATGTGACAAAATTTGTATGAAATAGAATCCTCGCTAAGGCTGATGGAGGAGCCACAAGAGGATATTATGCGGGAGAAGAAACAATGTAGAAGATTCTACGCGTTGGGTTGTGGTGGCCACACTGCATAAGGATTCAAAAGCATATTGTAGGGCATGTGATGCATGCCAAAGGACTGGTAGACCATCACGGAGGGATGAGCTGCCCTTGAATCTGCATATATCATTACAGCCATTCGAGAAGTGGGTGATTGACTTTGTAGGACCAATTCAGCCTCCAGAAAAGAAGACAGGTGCGTGGTACATCATCACAGCGACTGAGTATTTAGCTAGGTGGGCAGAGATGCAACTTGTGAGGGATTATACAAGCGCAAAATTAGCAAAATTCATCTTTGAGTGCGTGCTGATGAGGTTTGGTTGTCCGAATGTTGGGTCCCTATAATACTAGTGATCACCCCATTACTATGGTAGTTGTACCCCTTATTAATATTGTTGTGCCCCTATTGCCCCCATATTGTTATTACTGTGCCGCATAGAATCCCTCTATTGTTATTTTTGTGGCTTTATATTATTATTGTTAGGTCGGCTGGGTTATATTGTGACTCCTTAGACTCCTATATATAGAAAGGAGGTTTTGTCATTTGAATCATCAAGGAGTCATTCATTTGTGTAATGTAAAGGAGGTTGCCCCCTCGAAGAGGCTGAATTCTTAGGCGTTGATCTATCTTTTCTATCTTTTTGTGAGCTGGTTTCATAACAAAAATATTTTATTTCAAGGTTGTCATGCAAAGTATATGCAGGTGACAATTCCAACTAGCACTATTTAATCTCAAACTCTCAAAATTAAGCCGTTGTGATTGTTCACTCTCAGCACACCAAAGCAATTGTTGTTACACTTTAACATCCAACATACTCTACACAATTTTGAAAAGCAAAGACTCTCAAACCACTCGATCACCTAATTATTCTTGCAAAAGGAAAGAAACACTCCTAGAAAACACTTCATTCAATAAAAGAACTCATTGTAACATCACTTAATCAATCTTAGTAATCACGTTGTAATAGACACACAACCATTCATCAATTGAAATTTAAGAATTGTAACAATAACTTAACAGACAACACACACATTAACAAGTGGATTGATCTAGGGCTATGCTGCTACACTAGGGACAAAGATCACTATTTTGCAATTCAATTGAATCACTAAGTACGATGCATTAAGAGAATCTGTAGTAGTTATAGTAAAACAATCATAAAACAAACTGAGAGAAAACCAAATACCTTTCTATGTTATCTTATTGTTTCAACAATCCCTGCTAAAAATGAGGGCCTTTCCTTAGTAGGGATCTGGAATACACAACTCACAAGTTAATCAGCGAAAGGACATAAAGCCACAAATCATGAGAGTTGCATTGATATTAGAAAAGGACTATAAATATACAGTTTCTCCAAGATTACAATGATGATGTCGCCCCATTGTTACAGGTCAATTTGGGCACATCAACCCCAGCTTCCAGATCTGTATTATTAGGGTCCATCAATCCCTAATTCAGTTGTTTTCATTCCCTAATGAGGTCAACCTACATCATGCTCTTCCCAAGAGTTTCCATGTCACTATTCATCCAAAAAATGCCCCTAAGGAGATCAGCGCAGGGAGCCTTTTGTCAGGTTGTAATGCATTGCAGCCAACTACACTGACTGGGTGCAATGCATCGCACTTTGCCTTTGTTTCACCTACAATGAGCAAGATTCATCGAATTTTTAAAAATGAATCGATTGGATTCCTCATCCAATGGATGCTTCTGGAAGTTACCAGATGGATGGAGTTCACTTTTGGATGAGGAAGAGGATGAATGACCCTTAATACATTATCCCTTCCTCCATGGAACCACTTCCTAATTTTGGCAAAGCATTCATCAAGGCTATTAATGGCTTAACCTCCTCTATTCAGCTATAAATTGACCAAGCACTCAAAGGCTGGTCTAAGGTTGGAATTTCTTGATCTAAGGAAACGTTATTTGAATGAGATTAGTAAGAGTATTGATGTCAAATTGTTGCTTCATGAGGAGAGAAGGGTCTGAAGCTGGAAGGATGACACTAAATCGAGCATGCATCTACATGGGTTTTAATCTTTCCTTCTATCAATAAAGAATTCTAAGCTTTTTGCATTCATGTGTTTATATGATGTCTATCGTATTCTTGATTCTATGATATGTTTAGTTAACAAAACGTCATTATTGTATGCTTTGATGGGTTTCTGTCTCGGCTTGTGTGTAGGTACTTCCCAAGAGAGTTAAGTACGGAAAGGAGTGGCGAAATCAATAAAAGGAGAGAGGGATCGAGCGAGAGTTACAGGTTGGTACCTTTTTTCTTCTTTTTCTTATTTGTTAACTATGGGAAAAGCAACGAATTACTTTGTCTGTTGTTTCTAGACTAGCTACTAGGTCTAAACGGTTAGGCATTTGAAGAACACTAAATTTGCCCAAAATAAATTGGCGACTCCACTGGGGAGCGATCCTATCCCTTATAGTAGCTCATCAATCTCTTAAAACACTTTGACATACTATACGTTCTGTTATTCATCGAATTCAAATCCAATTCACTGAAAGTTGAGTCAATTTTGAGCATAAAATTACCTTCAGTAATCATCACACTTATGTGACTGACACAGTGCGATGTAGTGCAGTTGCTGCATAGATCCAGTGCGATGCATCGCACTGTCTCTAACTGCTGCCTGCGGTGATCCCTTTAGGGTCAATTTTCCCATTTAGGAAATGAAAATTTTTGTCAATTTTCATTAGTTTGAATTGCTTGTTGAATGTAAATGATGTCTTATCTCTGAAAATAGTCTTTTCATCCCTTAATCCAGCCCTACTTTGATTGGATTGATTAATGTTTCTTTAATGTTTTCTTTGTCATTATCAATCTATAGTCAAAGTAAGTTTTTGATCGATTATTTTTGTCAATATAAAAGTTTCGTAAAGTCGCCATTTTCTTCGAATAATGAAGTGTCATATAGTCTTCCTTCATAGATAATCGATTGATTCACTTGTGCATTTGATTTGTATTTTCATTTAAAGTGTCAAAAATATTCATTTCTTTAAAATCTAAAGTGTCGTACAATCTTCCTTTCCCTTTTAAAAGAAGTTGTCACAAATCGTCATTGTTTATGAAAAAAGATCTGAATCGTTTGTGCATTAGTTTTTCTTATTGCATCATTCACATTAAGAGAAACTGAAAAGAAATACATGCAATTTGCATTTTGAAGTTTGTGAATGCTTGAAAGGAATGGTTTAGGCAATTGCATCTCGTTTGTGCTCCTTTTTGATTGATCAAAAAGTACTTGTATGCTCTATCCCTCATAGTTAGGATTTTCATTGTTGAAAACAAATGGAAAGAGTGCTTCTCATTCTAGTTGCATTCGTAGGAATTTCAGAAAACATCACGTGGTGAACCTTGAAAGGCAAATTCTAAAGAATATCAACTTAAAATTTCTCTGAATCAATCAAAAAACACATTGGAACTTAACGAAAACATCTAGAGGTCTAGGCTAGAGATGTGTTCTGGCGTCTTAAAACCTAGTGGATGTCGTTTTCATTGAGGTTGGGTGATTCCTCCTCTCTGATTCGATAAGTGCTAGTACGCGCTTGTGCTCCCTGTACCATTGAGTATATAGTGGGAGACCCCAATAGGTAGAAATCCTTTATCCCCAGGAAGCTAAGTCTGCGGCCTTACCGATCGCAATGCACCAAACACAACATTCGGGAAGATTGACTATTGTACGTTAAATCCTTGGTAATTTCTCCTTCATTTATCTTTTTTTTTTTTGTTCTTTCTCGTGGAAAAAGTCGTAATTTTATTCATAGGACAAAATTACATTTTGTAGATGCTGAAGAGCATATGCAGATGTTCTGTTCTGGTTTTCACCAAAACCAAAAGTTAAAAAATAAAAATAAAATTGGAGTAGCTATTGTTTTCTCCCTTTCTTTTTCTCCACCTTGCGCCATCCACCTATGTTGGGGGTAGCAGTTACAATGGATAGCTGATTATCTGTTATAGTTGTGGGAGAGTCCTTGTCCGACTCCGATCCTTTTGATCCATGAGTTCTCTTGTTGCCGATTATTTCCTTTCCTGTTAGCTAGGAACCTTATTGCTGCATAGGGTCGTTGGGGACATCCTATTCTTTTTGTGTGTTGTCTTGAACTATTTGTTCATCTTCTTCTCTGCATCATGTTCTACATTCTCTGCTGTGTCTACTTCTGTCACCAAAGGTTTTGTATTTTGCCATCCTTTTGGCTTCCTCTGTTGCTGCTTGCTCCTATTGGGGATGTTTCTGGCGTGAGGGCATCACTAAGGTGACCTTTTTGTTGACATCCACGGCATCAGAACACTGTGTTTTCATAGTCCAAGGGTTATGTCCACTGTGTATTGTTGAAATTTAGGATTATACTTTCTGGTAGGCCTTTGTTGAGGTCTACTTCGATGCAAATTCTGGCGAAAGTAAATATTCCCTTTATGTGTCTCTCTAAATCAGTCTTTATGAATTTGCCCAAGGTATTTCCAATGGCAATTAAAGCCTTGTGATGCCAGAATGGTTGAGGACAATGTCCCTTTCCTCTTCTATTTGAAATCTTACCATAAAAAACCCCTTGGGGCATAAGTAGATTTCGCAGCTTGTTGTCTAGACAGTATGGATCCATTGATGCAGTACGTTAGATCTGGGCTTAAAACCATTAAATCTACAAATAACTGCGTATGTGTGTAGATTTGAGTATATAATGTTTACCTCTGGTATATCGATGGTGAGAGATGGGCTTTCAGGTTTTTTTTTCTACAATGTAGGGCCCCGGAGTTTTAGTGGCAACTATGGGATTGGTCTGTGCTTTCCCTTTGCCCTTGACTCCGTCCTTGAAAGATCTTGTATTCTTTGAGCTAGTTCCAGAGCATCTGCCCCGCAGACAAAGTTTGATGGTGATGGTCAAATCTGATATTATGTTGTGATCCTGAAGGGTATGATTGTCCTGTAAACTGTGTCCCATATAGATAAGATTTTGTGCATGGGCTGGTATGCTGAGGAAGCTCTGTATTTTATATCACAGAACCCGGATCCTACAACCCTGCCGTAGCCTTAGGTAGTGGTGCTTGCCGTCCGGTGTTTTGATAAAGATCTGTGTAAGATCCAAGATTATAAGATCTGTCTCCGCCTGTGGCTGACCTATTTTTGTTGCCCGAGATGACCTGCTGTAAAACCCTAGATTATCCTTATTCCATCGGCATTTCTTAGTCCAAGGTTTCAGATCTGTTGGATCTTGGCAGATCTGTCTATTATGAGCTAGATCGGTTAGATCAATGGCAGGTCTGGGGTATTTGTGGCTTTCCACAGTGGGAATGAGCAGCCCAACTCCTTGCAGCAGTCTTCCAGGGGCTCTAGTAGCAGATCCGGTGTATATACTTGCATATCCAATGTTGTCAGCGTCGATAGCCCCATTCTCCCATCTTTTGTTGCTCTAAGAAACCAGCTTTTCTGTGCGTCGCTATAGGTGGCTTGCCCTAGCACTTTCTACATTGGGCATGGATGTTGCGACATCTTTTAACCCACATTTCGATCCCTCCCCTCCTCTGTAGCTGAGAGTCTTTGCAAATATGGGCACGTGGGGGTTCATGGCGTAGTCATGAGCAGCGTGCGCTGCTTCTACTCGGCTTGGGCTCCCGTAGAGCTTGGGCGCACCGAGATCTACTAGCCTGAACTGGATCCGTGTGGGAGGATAGCGTGGAAAAATCGAGCCTGAAATTGTCGTTCCCTTCGAGCAGAGGCGAGTCATCAAGTTCCTCCGAAAAATACCGGTTCTCCTTCATTTATCACCAAGGTGTATATTGCAGTTTTGCGATTAGTCTAGTAATCCCTTTTGTCTAGAATCCCGAGAGCAGTCACTTTCGTTCCTTTTCGACTC
>APFE031611912.1:27939-39603 GCA_000404065.3 Pinus taeda
TTAAGTTTCCTTGTAGGTTATGTGAAGGGAATCACCCCATTCACCTTTGTCCCTATCTGGACGAAGCCAAAAAGGTGTTGGATAACCATCCTGCTCACTGCAATGACTTCCATGGTTACAAGAGACTCTCCCTTTCATCATGCTTGGGGCATGTAAACCAATTCAAGCATAGTTTTTCATTTTAAGCTTGTGTAAAAATGAAACTAAATCCAAGCATAGTTTGTCATTTCAAGCTTGTGTAAACATGAAAGTGAATCCAAGCACAGTTCCCTATGGTTTAAGCTTGTGTAAACATGAAACTGAATCCAAGCATAGTTCCCTATGGTTCAAGCTTGTCTAAAAATAAACCCATTTCCATTTTAACCCTTATGATTACTATTCTATCAGCCTTGTTTGTCAGATGAGCCTTGGTTGTTTTCATCCCATCGCCACCATCCTTTGGCCGATCATACACTTTCACTTGGTTGTTTTACCATTTTTTGAGGAACAATTGCAATGAGTGGTCTTATTAGCCAGCCTCTTCACATAAATCAACATGTTATGAGAAGTTCCAACATCACCGGAACCAGTTGCTACCCTAGACACCACTCGTTCTTCAAAATGGAGTCCTCTTTAAGCTCTTTTCAGACTCTCTAAATATGAAAACATTACCGAGCTCTTGTTGTTTCTAGCTCGATAATGGATTAGAATCGATATCTACATAGTATAGTTTTACCCCTTCTTCGGGTTGAGATAGATTAATTACGAAATAGGTACTCGTTGATTAAACATGATCAATAGGTTCTCTCTTGTATTTTTTTATGCTTTTTCGGACTTGAGAGACAAATTTACGAAAAAGGAACTTTTGGAGTTTCCTTTTAGTCCCTTTTCAGACTCTCTAAATGTGAAAAGGGCCGAGTTATCTTTGTCGTTAAACTCGTTAAAAACATTAAATAGCGACAAACTTGTCCATCTAGACAAGACCGAGTTTCACCTTCTCTAGACTCGTTAAAACATCAAATAGCGATGGATTCACCCGAAGGGTGAAATTATACAACAAGCATATGTTACCCCCCTCAAGCTTAATTAAAAATAAAGGGGTACTGGTCAGAAATGACTGGGAAAATGGGAAAACCCAAGAACATTTTATGGTAGAAGGTTGCTCTTGAACATGACACTTTCACCTCATCACCATGACTATGTGGGTTGGCTCATTCAGCTTGATGGTTATCACACCGTTGGTATATCATACCATCCATCACTTTGTTTTGGGTCATTGCAACTAATTCACTCAAGTGTTGTCGATATGTTCAAGAGAAGTCATTCAGTTCAAAACTTCATCCTTTACAATACAGTAAACCTTCATTTTCATGCTTGCCATTCCTGAACCTTGTGTCGTTAGTTGATTTTTCATCTCCAAATCATTTACCTCGTTTCGTGTCGTTGATGTGGGATACATCAAGGCCCTCCTATGACGAGTCGCTTCTTGTCAACATCAGCAAATCATCCAAGAAGTTGACTTATAAACACCCCTTCAATACCTTGAGGCTTGCATACATCAATGGTAGGTTTTCGCACCTCCGGCAATAGGTTGACATCACTGGCCTTCGACCGAAAGACTTCGTATGGTGTTCGACATCAAATCATTTATTCACACCTTGTGAAATGTACTGCAGTATCTTGAGGGTCATTATCATTATCGGTGATTCCACTACAACAAAACCAACAATTTGTACCAGATTTTAGTGCATTTTTTTTGTAATTGTGATGAGCAACCTAGCGCTAAATCTGGCTCTATTGTACAATTTTTAAAGCGTCCTTTTTTGTGCCTAATTTTGCATCCTTTTTTCACGCTAGATTTTGCATAATTTTTTACACCAAACTATGCATCATTTTTTGCATCAAATTTTGAACCAAGATTTGCATCTTATTTTATGACAGGTTTTGCTTCTAGTTTTGTGTCATTTTTTGCATCTATTTTTCATCGTATTTTGCTTCCTATTTTATGTCATTCTTTGCTTCAATTTTTGTGCCATCATTTGCATCAAGTTTACATCGTATTTTACATCCAATTTAACGTCTTTTTCTGCATCCATTTTGTGTTAGTTTTTGCATATAGTCTTATGCCAGGTTTTGCATCTAGTCTTACACTAGTTTTTGCTTCTAATTTTGTACCTATTTTTGCACCAGCTTTGGTGCCTATCTTTGCACCATGTGTTGAATTTGATTTAGCGCCAAATTTTTCATCCATTTTTGTGCCCATTTTTGCATCTTTTTTTGGACCATTTTTTACGTCCACTTTTACGTTTGTTTTGTCTCCATTTTTCCCATCCCATTTTGCACCATGTTTTGTGTCATTTGTTGCATCCAATTTTGCATCGTTTTTAACACCATTTCTTGCAGCCAATGGTACGTCATTTTGAGCATCCAAATTTGCATTTATATTTGCATCTTATGTTGAGTCATGTGTTGTGTCCACCTTTGCATCTTATTTTGTGTCTAATGGTACATTCAATTTAGAGCCATTTTTTACATCTACTTTTGTATTTGTTTTTGCACCAAGTTTTGCATCCAATTTTGAGCTATTTTTATGCCCATTTTTGCACGATTTTTTGTGTCTACTTATGTGTCCAATGTTGCACCATTATTTACGCCCACTTTTTCATCCAATTTTGCATTTTTTTGATGTCTAATTTTACATCATTTTCACCATCCAAATTTGCATCTTTTTATGCCTCATTTTGTATCCACATTTGCATATAATTTTGTGTCTAAGTTTGAGCCTAAATTTGCATCTCATTATGCATCATTTTTTACATCCAATATGGCATCCTTGGTTTCACCTTTTTTCAGCCCCATTTTGTATCTTGTTTTATGTCTTCTCTTACATTTTTTTTTTTTCCTTTTTTGCGCCCAAGTTTGCATCCCAAATTTATACCATTATTTGCATCATCATTTGGCATCTTAATTTGTAACATTTTTTTGCTTCTTTTTAGCACTCAACTTTGCATCTAGTTGTCTAACTTTTTCTGCATCTAATTTGGTGTCCATTTATGTGTCCTTGTTTTTGCCCAATTTGATATCCTTTTGTATGCCATGTTTTGTTCCCTTATTTGTGTTAACTATTGCACGATTTCTCACTTCTAGTTTAAAACACTTTGTATGTCATTGTTTGCATTTTGTATTAATTCCTAGTTTAACATCCAATTTTACTTTCAATTTTGCATCCATGGTTACATCCGCATTTGACTTCTTATGTAGAGTATATTTTTCTTTACATATATGACCCCCTTTATAGATTCATTTTACTAATTTCAATTGCATAATGAAATATATCATAGTTTCTAAATATCATTAAAGAAGATATCACAATTCAAAATCATTTGTAAAGAAATTTAAGGGAAATTGACAACATCCATCCAAAAAAAAAACAATGTCATCATATACAATGATTCATTGACAATTTTCAACACATATGTATAAAATAGCAACATAATACTAATAAGATCAGTATTATTTTTAATCAAAACAACTAAAATTCAAATATTATTAATAGATCAAAATATTTCATGAATATCATTATTCTACGATAAATTAACAACATACACCCAAAGATGGTAATATCACCATACATTATAGTTCTTTATCAAAATAATGATGCTACTTTCCAATATATAAATCATATAAAAATATAATAATGATAATATCATCATCATCTTTAATCAAATCAAACTCATCGTATAATTACCAAATCAAAATGTTTCATTAATATAGGGTAAATTCAAAAAACCCATCTAAACATAACAATGTCATTCTACACAATAATTTCTTCATAAAAACCAATGTATGTGGATGCCTAGCTACCACCACCAAGATCATCCTCATGATCATCTTGACCATTAGTCTCATCCACATCATCACCAACACCACAACTATCATCATCATCTCCCGTCATCCTCATCCTTATCATCTCCTGATATATGTTGACCATAGTTTGGATCATCATCATGATCATCGTCTTAGCAATCATTACCTATAGTATTCAGGCAAAAAAAATCAATATTACATGTTAGTATTAATTACATAACACAATGCATGTTTTTGTTATTCAATGCTAACCATAAAATGAGGGAAGATATAATATCTAATAGTACTAAAAAATAAAATGAAAATACGGTTCAAAAGTATATTGGAAATCCAACTAAGATTACATATCATAGAGTCCATCCAAACAACAAATTCAACCCATCTCTTTTGTTGCAGCACCTCCTTTTCCAAATGATTTGGAGGTCTTCCATATTTTAGTTCATGTCAATCAGTAAATAGGGAAAAAGATAACAATGACTGTCTTCTAGTACAAATTTTATTAAAAAAATATCACATGTTTAATATACTTTAATATACTTACAAAGGTTGTTATCAATGCTTTTAAACCTTTCTGGCCACTACGATGAGTGACTTTTGTCTTGGTTAACCTCGCCTTGGATGCCTTGTCCTTAAACATAAACCAATTCAATTTATTTTCACACAAATACACGTCTAAGATACTTATAAGTATCAATACATTCTAAATAACTTTTAATGAAAAATTCAATACCTGAATGCTTTCATCGTCGACCTTTCTTTGTGCATCCAACTTATCATATGATTTTACAAGTTCTTTCCATACTTTCAAAGGTATGTCAAATGGTCTTTATTTCAGTCTTTGATCTTGAGGCATTTTTAAAATTTTTCTTGTTTGGTTCCAACGAAACCTCTTACAGTTGAGCAACATTTGCAATTTTATCTTCTTAACTAACCAACCAGTACCAAATTCATTCTCTATGTCCAGTACCACCATATTTTCTAGGTGAAGTGGAATCTTGGAGAATGTGAGGTGAAGATGATCTCTAAATTGTTGAAGGCATGAGTCCTTTAGCCTATTTAAGAATTGTTTTCCTTCATTTGTCCTTCTTATATCCCTTGAAACAGGGTCATACACTATCTTGGTACCTAAACTACCAATAGATGATGCATACGCTGAGGATGAACAAGAATTTTCGGTCCCGGGAGTTGCCATCACACAAGATGTCTCAACACAATGTTCTTCATTATTGGTGTTTGATGTTGATGACATTTTCTCGATTTTTTTTCTTGATCCAAGAGACGATGGGGAATTTATCGATACACTGCTAAATCTATTGAAGGCAAACCCTTTGTTCTGCAAAAACGTGATTCACTGAATGATAGAAAACCAAGCATACTATAATTCTCGTTTATGTTTGGTTGACAAACTCCATAAATTGCAGGAAGTACTTATTTATTTGGGGTTTGTAAGTCACTTATTGTTTCTTTATCAGATGAAATATAATTGATATCTCGTCCTGCAGAAATAGTACTACATCCATGGTTTGTAAAATGATCAACGATTTATATCAAACCTCAACACTCTTGGAGAGCAATGGAATCTCTCACTTTGACTTTGTTCTTGTAATATTATTACAATAATGTGTGGAGAAACATGGTTTGCTAAAGTGTTGAATAAATTGTTAAAAAATAATTATTTAAAATTGATTAATTAATGAAGGATTGCCTTATGGATCCACAACTTTAGGGAAAACTTGCTTGCTTACTAGCGTGCCATGGAATTTGAGCCACCAGTTGAAGGCCAATAGAATCTCCTAGCAAGGGTATGGTGAGATAAGACTAGAGGTAGCCTGTTGCATGTTGTGGGTAAACTATAGTTAGCTGCATTGATTAATTGATGAAGGATTGCCTTATGGATCCACAGCTTTAGGGAAAACTTGCTTGCTTACTACTGTGCCATGAAAGTTGAGCCACCAATTGAAGGCCAATAGAATCTCTCCTAGTAGAGGTATGGTGAGATAAGACTAGGGGTAGCTTGTTGCATGTTGTGGGAAAACTATAGCTAGCTACATTGAAGTTCCTAATATAATGTGCTTTAATGCGTCACTTTCTTTTGGATTATTTGACTTGCTTAGAAGGTCAAGAACGTTTTGGCTCGACAGAAACAATTTATATGTAGAAATTGAACATCTCAGTATATTATAATATAAAAAACTAGTAAAAGTTGGTGGACCAACAAATAGATAAATTACTTAATAAAAAAACTTGAACCAAAACCTTACCTTAATAAAGATGTTGGTTTGTTTGAACAAGACACTTAGACATGTTTGTGGCATTGTCAAATACAGATGAGTTTGCAGAAGCATAACCTATAGAAAAGCCTTTAGGATCTCCTCCTCCCAATTTTTCTCTTAAATTCGTTTGTAAATTTGAATTCAAAACGTCACACAAAAGAAACAATTACTTACTACAAAAGGGCTACAAACAAAACAAGCATATGATATCAACAATCTAAGCATGAAGTATTTTCAATTGAGATAAAAGGATGCACAATACTGAGAAATTTAACTTCTTATAAGGATCCATAGTTTTCATAGATTAGATATTTCTTTCAAGTCCAAATAGATTGAATAAATTTAATACCTCTCTCGCATTCATAGTACTATTTTGTGAGCATGTCCTAACCACCTTTGACTGCACAAAGTTTGCCTGTTCAAGAGCCTTTTTTCCCTTGCGAATCCATGTTCACTATTCCTCTAAGAGACGAGTCTCATTTAACACTTTCTGCATGCCATTAGTTCATTGAATCCATTCCTACTGCCTGCTGGAGCATGTGCCTAGGGGGCATTCTCAGCATATCATTTCCAGAACTTTCACTTGAACCAGTATTCATTTTACTTACCCGGCCATATCACCATTGATTCAGTCATATTGATTGATTTCAGAGATTTGGGGATGTGACAATTCATGTAACCCTGAAAGACACCACTTTGAAAATCACCTAAAAAAACAACCATTTCACATTTAGATTTTGAGTCGCCACTGAAAAAGAAGCCACCAGATTTTTAAGGTCACCACTAAAAAAATACCTACATTTCACATGTCAAGTTAGAGTTACAATCGAACACTCTTAGTGCCAAACCAAGCTCGGAAGAGGACTATAATGTTCAACATGTCATTTAAATAGGGAATACATGGTGGATATTAAAACCATAAAACATGTTCGTCCCACCAATGTGGGATAAAACCCCTGTTTGTGTGCACAAAAACAACATGCAGGTGTTTCAATCTTGCTACCTGTCATTTGAATTTACACTTGTAGATCAGATCAAAATTGGATAGATATGCCATGATAACAAATGCACAGGTGTCGAGCGAACCATATGTAGGTGTATAAGGGACATCTGGCTGGTGGATTGATTACACAAAGATAAACCCTGAAGAACAGATTCACACAGGTTTCTAGAGGGTCAACTTCGGCTATGATTTCTGGGTGAGTGGAATCGAATTTGCCGAATCCACGACATGGGTTTTGTGAAGGAGGGCATTAGTTAACTAAATCGCGAGAATTCTCTTGAAATTATCAATGATTCTAGCTGATTTCGTGGTTTCTTTGCAATATATAGTCCCATTCTTTGTCGACGGACCGTTTTAGTAAAGCCCAACATTTAGACAACATGGGACGAGTATCACTCAAAGAGATCATAAAGTTGTACAAGTGTCAAACTTTGAGAAGATATTAAGGGGAAATTATACCAAGTGTGAAAGAAGATGATACATTTTCCAGGTGGCAAGGTGTTAGCCGTTAAATAGATCATTTTCAAATTGAAGACACTTACCATCGAGCTAGAGAATCCAGCATTCAAGAACCTATTCCAGAATATTAAAGCAGATGGTCACCATAAATATCACTCCGAGATACTAAGCTATTAATTAAGCAATCTAGTCCAAGATTTCTGGGTAACTAAAAATAGTTAACTGCTTCCAGTTTTTATAACAAAGGTATTGAGCATTTCCAGGTTTTGAAATCATTAGGTCAAAGATCATTTCCAGAATATGTGGCAATCAGATTTCCAAGCTTAGATAGTGCCATATGGTGATAATAATGACAGAGCATATCCCACATTGTTAGATAGTTGGTCAAAGATTTACTATCATCTTGAGAACATGATTGAAAGGTAGCAAAGCTTATTTTGGCCACATATTCCAGATTTGAAGGCCATTACCCAGTATCAGAATTCCAAATATTCTGCAACAAAATTAAAACTAATTTTATTTTATCCCTAGAAATTTGTAATAGTTAGTTAAGATTAGCTCTGGCAGCCTTTTGTATATATATATATTGATTTGAGAAATGAATAAGGGGTTCTATCCCTGGGAGAGTCCCCTGGGCATATTTATTTTTCTGAGCATTAATACGATATTAAGTGCAGAAGTACATGATTGCATCCTACCAGAGATTCGTGTGATAGTGTGTTCGAAGTCTAGCTTTCCCTTTTGTGCATACTTTCCTTTCATTGTTTAACATATGAAGCTTGACCCTTCAGTGCTTAAATTAAATGGAGATTCAGAATTCATTGTCAGTGGCGTTCTGAATACTTTTGTTTTTCTTCTAAATCTTATCTGAAATTCATCCTAGATAGATGCTTTAGGTAAGACGATTTGTTAATTTTTCTTCTTCCCCATTACTGCATCGATCTTATGGACTTTACACATCATCTATCTCGTCTCTGCTTCTCGGACAATTCTACCAACCACTTATAATCCATCTTTTCACTCAGATATAACTCCATACCCAATGGATTGCCTCCCTTACCCGACCAAATCCCTTTCAATTTTCCCTTGGATTACCTCCCTTACCCAACCAAATCCATTTCAATTTTCCCTTACTGAAGATCTAGCCATTGCACCTAAATATTTGACCGAGAGAGCCCTCTCTGGATTTCTCTCTCTAGATTGGTGGGGTTAGCTCCCAACCCTAAAGTGGTTTGAAATGGTTCTGGAGATTGATTAACACAACCTAATCTAAACTACATAGTGATAACAATAGCCAACGTAAAGCATTGTTGTCTTTTATTATTGCTGAGTTGAATTATAAATGAGAACATATCATGTTTGGGAACCCTGTCTTATAGCCACATCATTCCCGTTCTTACTCATTGCAAGGGAAATGCATAATTCTAGGTGATGGTTTAACATAACAATGCTAGATTGGTTTCTTATTTTTATGAGCTGTTGAGGCTATAAAGAGTTGGCATGCGATACATCTTATGTTGAGTGCATTGAAGATTTGAACAAACCATCAATCCAATGCACTAGTTGAATCTACAACAATATTGATTTAGAGTTTTATTGGTGGACTAATGAGGCGAGGGATTGGTTTATGTAACAACTCAATAATTGAATCTGGAGTGCCACATGGAGTGAGTAGAAGAAATTACATAGATGAGTATTGTGAATATTGGGTTTAACCACCAATGATAGTAGCTATGTCGTGTATTTTCCTTGGGTTTGAAACCGAGCACTATACAATAAGAATTGAATGCACAATGAATCATGATGTGTCTCAAATGTGAATCATGACGTGTCTCAATTTTTCGCATTTGGAGTGATTCAATTCAGTTGGATATCCACATGCAGAGGAGTTGCACAGAAAATAGAGTCCTCAGTGACAGATTGTTACAGAGCTTTGGTTTCTTTTATCAGTCTGATTACTATTGTGTTTTAGTTGGTTGATGTGTGCAAGCTATGCTATTTTAGTTGGTTGATATGTGCAAGCTATGCTGAAGATAGAGGCTTTGTAGCCATTTTGAAGATCAACATATCTGTACAAGAATAAGAACAGAGATCAGAGTCTAGTTTCCACAGAGTTTCCATGTTGGTGAATTATAGATGGTTATGTGTCTTTTCACAAGGACAAGTACAAGCCATGAATTGTGTATGTAATTTTTGCATGCTACTTTTCTTCCGTGTTGATTTGCTTCCTCCATGTTTTGGATGCAAACACGCATCAACCTAATACACTCGATGTCCCTCAAGTTGATCTTTAGGAGACTATAGTTCCAAAGCCTCTGTGACGTCCATCATAATTATTTATTTCAAAAGGAAAAGTCTCAATAAATTCCCAATTGATCACATGATTGATTCTAGGGAAAATGATTAAGGAGACATGTTTACTAGTGGCCCAATTTCTAATAAATATTTATTACAATTAGATGAGATGTATCCATTCTGGATGTAGAAACTGATTGCGAACAGCAATAAATGTTTCCTTACCCATCCATATTTTATCAATGGTGACATCATGGTGATTATAAAAAATAGGACAATCACTGAAGTTCATAAAGCAAACTTTACCCTTTCTCTATCCAAACTGTAAGTTAAGGGTTTTCCATTCTAGAGAGTTGATAGGACAATCATATTCTTCTTCTTTTTTAAAATTGTTCCATCTAGATAGTTGTCATCGGCTCCATTAATGTCCTCACCAAAAAGACCATGATTCAATGGTTTATTCTAATTGCATTTCAACTGTCTTTTTGTGTAAGAGTAGTATCACAAGGTTCAAGGATAAGATAGTGAAATTCAGACAATGAGCCCTCGAGTGAAACCTGATTGTTTTGTTTAACACAAACATCATTGCTGGAAGAGATGTCAAAGAAAATAAAATAAGTATTGCCCCTATTGAGCTACAACTGAATGGCTTCTTCAATAGCATCGTTGAGGAATCAACAACCTAAGCTCTTAGACATATGATATATAGCTCTGTCTTCTCCATCTACCAAATAATAACCCTAAGATTTTATTGTTACGAGAGCTTGTACCATCCAACAAAATAAAAGCTAAGAGATAACCTGATTTGCATGCATTGTCAAAAGAGAAGAACTTGAAATGTTTTAAATTTAATACAATTAAAAAAAATGTATAAGAAAGAGCCAATGAATACTCACATTTAGCATGAACTATGGAAAAATCACCTGGAGAAAAATTCAAAAATGCTTCAAAATATGAATCCAAGAAAAAAATTGCGTAGGAGAAGTTCTGTGAAATCGAAAAGTTTCTGCGGATTACACTTGGAATTGATGTTTTAGGATTTCATTGGGTTGGCCAAACCCAAACCCAAACCTAGACTTGCAGGTATTGAATCAAAGTGGTTTGTTTGGATCTTGCAGTGTCCAGTCCAAGTGGAAAATCCTTTCCCTTACATAATGTGAAAATGCATAATTCCTCTCCCTTCCATAATGTGTAAATGCATGTGTGTGAGTGGAATGAATGGTGGGAAACCCTTACCAAGAAAAAGGAAGATTTTTGTTCCATCTTTATTTCTATTATTATCTACTTTTTGGATTAGAGGGACGTGTGCAAAAGAATTCTAAAAAAAATATTTTTAATTAAAAAAATAATTATTTGCTTATGATTTAGTTTTTTCCTTTTTTAATAATAAGACTTAAAGAGCACGGAGCTGATATAAAGAATGAGAGATCCCGTACATCAACCCTTGCAGAACACTCATCCAAAACCAAACATCATGTGTGTTTGGAAGACGCTAAAATAATAACACTTAAAGAGCACGGAGCTGATATAAAGAATGAGAGATCTTGTACATCAGCCCTTGCGGAACACTCATCCAAAAAACCAAACATCATGTGTGTTTGGAAGACGCTAAAATAATTGCAAGAGAGGATAGTTATCAAAAAAGAAGAGAGGCCATCGAAATTATGAAATTTCCTCAGAACCTCAATAGGGACAATGGGAGTGAGATTAGTGGAAATTGGCTTCCCCTAATTAGATAAATAAACCCCTCCAAGCCTTTAGAAGCATAGTATCAGAGATTTTCATAAT
>APFE031611914.1:3003-42232 GCA_000404065.3 Pinus taeda
GATACAGATCTCACACTTCATGTTTATACAGATGCAGATTGGGCTGGAAGTGTGGACGACAGGAAGAGCACAAGTGGTGGAGCATTCTTTATGGGCTCCAGATTAGTATCCTGGTTCAGCAAGAAACAGAGTTCGATTGCCTTATCTACAGCTGAAGCAGAATATGTGGCAGCTGCATCTTGCTGCACTCAACTACTTTGGATGATGCAGACCTTGCAGGATTTTCAAATCACCTGTACACCACCTATCCCCATCTTATGTGATAATACAAGTGCAGCATTTCAAAAATCCTGTCATGCATTCAAATACCAAGCATATACCAATCAAGTATCACTTTCTTCGGGAACAAGTGTTGGAATAAAAGCTCAAATTGGAGTATGTTCCTTCTAAGGAACAAGTTGTTGACATTTTCACCAAACCACTGCCCAGGGAAACTTTTGAATATCTCAGACAGAAGCTGGGAGTTGTTGATGTATCATCTTGTTGTTAAATCTTATCAGTTTCAGAGAAAAATGGGTGTACGTGTGTTAGATAAGGAGTATCCGCGTACATACGCTTATTTGTACAGAGAAAGTCGCGTATATGGAGGCTTGATGGATATCAGAAGGAGCAGTCTCTGGTCAAAGATATTCTGATGTGGGTCTAATAGAGACCATCCGGCACAAGTTCAGAGGGAGCAGATAATCTTCTAATAATGCATTGTTGGCATTATTTTAGAAGCTTTTGGTTCTATTTCATAGCTGTTGTTGATTTCAGGAGGAACAAAGGCAGAGGGCGAGCAGAAGGAAATCTTGGTTGCTGATCCGAATGATGATTGACAGTTGTTGCTGCTATCAGTTGTTGATGACTTTTATAAGTTATGTTTTAAACATTCGTCTCTATGTCATGTATCTCTTTATTATATGGTGTCAAGGTCACGTAACGGCCTATATTGGTTTCCCCACTATGCTTGGGATGAAGATGTAATGTATTTGGTCATCATATGTAAATTTCTGATGTATTCCACTTGGTTGGATGGATGACCCCCACTTGGTTGGGTGACGGATGTATGTATTAAGTCTTTCCGTGATAGGAAGGTCTTATATTGTTGCATAATTCTTGGTTCTTCTTAAAGAACATCCTTTCACAAATCTTGCCTACAGTCAGGGGGAGCATGGTCAGCATAGCAGGACAGAGATTTTAGCATGTACTCAGGGGGAGCACAACCCTTTTCCCTTGATGAAAAAGGGGGAGAATGATCTTGGTGTTGCCATCAAGTCCAGAGGGGGAGATTGTTGGCATTATGGCACAGGTTTGGAACTATGGCACAGGTGTTGTCCTTGATGGCAACCTTCGTTGGTAACAGATCTTAGTTCAAGCAATCAGAAAAGAAAAAGACATATACGCAGGTTCATCTAGATGAAGACGCGTATACATGCAGGTTATACATTAAAAAAGAGCGTATATGTTGCAGATCATTCTTTTGGTCCATCGAAGTTAGATCTTAGAACTTGAACCTATGTTTTGGACCATGGTGTCTCGTCAGATGTATTGATCCCTAGTTTTGGGTTCATGGTATTGAAATGTTATGGTTTTGAACCATGATATTGGGGAAGGCCTAAGGCTATCAAAGAGGAAGGAGATCTTGTGACAAATCACCCATCTGAATTATTATTGAAGATCTGATAAAGTGCTAGAGCTAGGATATTGGGTGGTGATGCAGATCTGGATCTGAAGGAAGGAGGAACCTTAGCGCAAAAGGAAGGATAAGTTCTATTCATGGGTCATAATCTTTAAGCCTGGATGATAGTATCTTTGTATGATTTTGATCTGCTAGATGTGGCGCTTGTTTGATCTATAAGTCTGATAATCTAGGTCAATTAGTGATTGAATATCTGGAAGAGTATGCTATCCTTTATAGATCTATACGCAGGTTCAGTGAAGCGCAGGCGCGTATACACGCAGTTTAGGGGAAGTAAAGGTGCGTATACGCAGGTTTTTCCCTACACAGATGCGTATGCACGCAAGTTGTAGACTATTGAAATTGTGCATATGCTTTAAGTTGTGATCTAGCTATTTCTGCTTATTGCTACTGTGTTCTGGGTTCGGTTGTGTGGTTTCTAGTACTGTGTTTTGGGTACAGCTGGTAGAGAAGTATCTATTTCATTTCAGATCTAGTTGGTGAGAAGGAGTTTGGTTGATGAAGAATTTCTTGATGATTGTTTGATGTTCATGGATCCAGTCTGAAAATTGATGAAACGTGGTCCCTGGAAGACAGAGAAGGTTGTAGCCTTCTATAGACCAGCACCTATGCACTAGTATCTTGGCTAGTGCAAGAGTTAAAGGGGGTTGTAGCTCCCTTCCAGGAGAAGCTAGAGAACGAGAGAGAGTTGTAGCTCTCTGCAGGTTGCAGCCTGCATACTGGTAAAAAGACTGCACCAGTATATTGTAAAAGAAGTTTCTAATTGAAAAGAAGATAGAGACGAATTGCAACAGGGGGTTTTCACCCACATTGGGTTTCCACCTTATATCTTGTGTTCTTGTGTGTGACTGTCTTTCTGCTCTGTTTTACTGTCTCTGGTTACTATTATTTGATTTTGCATCACAGATTAACAATCATCATCAGAAAGATTAAGTAAAGTAAAATCTTGTTTTGTATACACTGGTTTCCTTCTACATAATCACGTATATACGCAGGTTCATTAAACTGAAGTAGCGTATATCAGTTGTTTTGAAAAAGGAATAATTATCTTGATAATACTGATTCACCCCCCCTCTCAGTATTATTTCCAACAAAATGGAGACACGAAGTGAATTGTTCAGCCTTGATATGTCTGACTGTTGTTCACCATCAACAATCAGATCTGACACATGATATTCGTTCCTCAGGAAAGTAGAACCATTCCCCAGTATGGTCGCCAAGATGTTATCACTCTGTAATTCTCCTAGGATGAGGAAGAAAACTACAAAGGTAACCACAAAAAAACTTTCAAAGTTGGGATCTAGCACTTCCAGCTTTAAAGAGGGATCTCGCTATGTGATTTAGATTTATGTTTCAGATTTTAGGCTAGTCATTTGAATTGGAGATGTCTTTTTCAAAGGTTTGGTTGAAAGATGTTGGAAAAGTCCATTGCCCATGGAGTCATGAACCTTTGGGTAATCAATCACAAAATTGGAGAGTAGCTATAACAGGGCAATATAGGAAAACCTTTGGATCTTTTAGAGTGTTTGTGGGATGAATAGGATGAAATATGATTTGTATTCAATTAAATATAGAGCATACTAGGATGAATTCCATATTTAACATCAGAAATAAAACATGGATACTGCTACAAGCCATAATAGAGTACCTTTAAGAAAATTCGTCCCTTAATCTTCTTGCAACAATAAAGAATGAAAAACATATGGAAACTAAGAAAATAAACAATTTAACATAAGAAGCACATCACCAATTGTCTGACATGGGAATCTTGGAACATAACTCTCTATATTTCTGCAAATTGATCACCTTACTTCCAATCCATGACTTACATCAATGCAAATCCCTTCATACAAGTTTCAACATGATCCAACACATTCCAACCCTTTCTAAGTCTTATTACAAAGTGTTTATAGACTTCCTATTAAACTAACTTTGAATTCCAAAAAGGAATTGACTATAAAATAATATCTAACAGTTTCTGGAAAAAAATCTAAATAATACCCTAAAAGTAAAAAGAATCACTCGAAGGAATGCAAGAAATATGTAAATTTGTTCATTTATGCTAATCCTTTTCCTTTGAACCTAGAGAATCTGAACTAAATATCATGATTCCAAAAATCCTACTAAAAATGGGAAAAAAACCTTTGCTTTAGGAATGGAAAAAGAAGAAACAACAACCCCTCCATGTTGTGCAACAAATGTGTCGCAGTCCTAGTTTGCGTGCCTTAATATGTTTCTTTGTTCTATGACCAAGGGTAAGACCGAGGGCCAATAGATCTGAACTTTAACAAAATCAACATTTTTTTGTTGAGTCGCACTTTAAAAGGTATGAGGATGAAGCTTTGTGAAACTCTTAGTCCCTGGGGCTTAGGCATAATCTTCATGACCAGGTCCTGGGACTCAGGACCAAAGCCTTTTGGGGCTTAAAATCTTTGCATGGAAAGGGGGTAGATTATTTGTAATATTTCCACATTATAAAAATTCTGAATGTGAAATACATGGGACCACAACATATATGCTCCTAGGCCCTGTAGGATATCAGAACTTTACACTCAGTGATTTCACAATGTAGCATTTGGATGCAGTCCCAAAACATGCGATCTCCGATGAGTGACATGACCTGCTCAATGTGGAGAGGGGATGAGGGAGGGACCACATGAGGTTTTAACACATATAATCCTTTGTTAAACTTCTCCACTTTATAAAGCCTTTCTTAACCTTTTTTCCGCCCAGCTTTAATTTTACACATAAAATATATATCCATTCTTCTGGCATTGTACCAATAGCTCTTAGCCCCTTTAAAATTTTAATAACCATGGTCCAACCCCCTTATTGAAGCTTCTCTATTGGTATTTTTCAATCAAAGGTTCTTCTTTGATGCAAAGACATTGCTTAACCTTCGATCATCGATTTGCGATCTCACATCACCCTATGCCACGTGTCACTCTATGAGTGGTGACACATGTCACCTTTCATTGGCCTCTTATGACCATGAAAATGTTGAATCTTCATGCCACGTGTCCACCATAATGCTATGTCATTGTGAACAACATATTCCATGTGGCGTATAAAAAACAATCGTTGCTCGCCACGTGTCTTTCTGGAGGAGAGAGAAAGGGCCTGTCTTGCTTTGTTTTGCAATGAAAATCCTTTATAAAAAAAATTTGGCATTCCCCAATAATTTAACACTATCAGGCGCTTTTCCTGTCAGTTTAACACTATTGGCACCTTCAAATTCCACTTTTCATATCGCAACATTCTCGGATTTCCATTTTTCCTTATTTGTAATTCGTCGATCGGTGAACATCGATATACCATGTGCCTTTGAAATGTGATATGTGATTGTCGATTTCCCTGGACCTCCGATATGCAATGGTTTGCGATGTGTGATATCCAATGTGCAAGACCCATTGTTGTTGATATGTGATATGCAAGGGACCCTCGCTGACTGCTATTCGTTGATATGACTGATCGTTCGTCACAAATTAGTGATATGCCCTCACTGGTGTGATGCACTTGAACCTCTGATTTCCGATATACGATATTGGCTATCACTCATCACTATTACTCTTTGTTCTTCACTACTCCTCTTTTAAAAATGTCTGTTATGTAGGATGTAGGATCAACACTTAATCATTTTCCTTTGTTTTCGCAATTTGAAGAAGGATTTTCATTTAGCTATAACTTTCAATCGAGAGCTTAGTTTGAAGAACTAGATATACCATTGGAAAGCTACTTTTGAGCACATTATAGTGAAAATACCTGTAACATGATCTGAACGAGACCTAATTTTCAAAAATTCTCGCAAAAATTTAGACTTTTTTTTACCACAGGACTTCAAGGATTGAATGTCTTCTTTGACAAGTAAACCTTTAGGCTATGACACCTTAGTGAATGATAAGCTAAATTGACCATCAAATACTCGAAATGAATAACATCAAGAAGACACTTCAACCCTAAATTATTTGAACCTAATAGTAACCATATGAGTTATATTTAATTAAAGTTTCAATTGAAAATAGAATTTTAATTTTATGATAATTTGTTTATCTTTCATTTTGAAGGATAAAATATGCACACATACAACTAAAGAGACTTCACGTAGCCTTACATTGTAAACCTATTGCATCATTATTATATCTTCTAAGATAGGTATATAGTGATCACTATGCCACTCACTACATATTAATTATGTTGACCTATTTTTAATATTGTTATTTTAACCAAAGTTTTACAGCATATCCTAAGTTCTATTTTGATCACTGTATTAAGTTTAGGCATATCCTAAGGTGTTTCTTGGCAGCATATTAGCTTCCTTTACAACATTTCTATGTCTTATTTTGGGCACTAGCTTCTAAATACAATATACTAAGTTTTTATTTTTAGGCCAACTGAATGAGGTCGTGGAACACATTGTTGGCATATGAGCCATTTTCCACCCTTCCCACACAGCTACTATCAAGGTTTCCTACTCAAATCACATCGACTCTTGCTTCATATTTCATACTTTCCTTTTCTCCCTATCTTCACTTTTAGTCTCAGATCGACGAGATCTTGTACTCGATATGCATGTGTGCATTCCCTTCTAGTACTTGATCCTTATGTGCACTCTCTTTTTTCATGACAATTGGTAGAGGATTCATCGATAACAACAAGAGTAAGGAGTAATGATAAAGGATTCTTAGAAAATACGAGTAAGGAATAAAGGTAACACTTGCATCATAGCACGTCAAGTATTACTAGCTTGATTATTGTCTATTAGTAACATTGTTGTTAGACTCGTTATGATTTCTTCTAGTAATAAAATCTAGAGTATGGTCTTCACCTTTCCTGACTCAATCACTTTTGTCAATTTGCAACAAAACCTTCACAAAGCTATGTAATTAAACACAAAAGTCTGTAAACAACAACTCAATTATTAGAACACTGAATTTGTAAAACCAAATCAAGAAATTATGTACTAGGGGAAACTACAAGTAATAATAGGTTCCCAAGTGTCAATGCCAATGGAATTTGTAAGTCCTTGCCTTCTTTCCTCTAGGTTTTGTAATTATTCCAATGGATTCATTACTTATTACCGTTGATGAAGTAAAGAAAATCACTTATGCATCTTGAGAAAGATAAGAGAAAGTATTTTGTTCTATAGAAAAAACACGTCTATCCACACATGTTCTACAAATTGATCAAGGTTTTTCCCACATAGGTTTGACACTTACTAATTCTGGTGATAGAATCAAAACTAGAATGACCCCTACATTTTAGCTTTTGAAAGTAGAGGAACTTCCAATATGAAGGTACTGGAAACTATAATTTTCCATCTCATTTAGGCTTTGTTTCCTTGATTCCACTTTTCATTTCTTTTGTTTGACTTATATTGTTGGGCATGGAATCCCCCCAAGGCATGTTTCGGGGCTCAAAGCCCAAGTTTTGACCGAATCTTGTTGTAAAGCTCCGTGAATTACGAGCATGGGGCACAAAAGTATCATAGAGTCACAGGGTTGTCTGCACTAGTTTTTAAATGTAATATCAGCTGGATAGGCCTACCCATGGTCTACGAACCATGGGATTGTATAAATAAAATGACGCTCTAAGTGTAAAAGAGAGGAATGAAGGAAGAATAAAAAATGATCAAGTTGGAGTGTGAAGTGTGCCTTTGGGTTGTAGAGTAGGAGAAGGCTCTGCAGCTGAGTACACAGGGTGAAGTTGAGTCTGTAACCGAAGAAGGAATCAATAAACATAAGTTTTGTCATAATTCTATGTATCTATTCTTGGGTTAATACATGTTTGATATACCTTGCAAATATACTGTTTATTTATTGTGCGTACCTTTATGAATGGTTTATGTTGTTAAGTATACCTTAAAGCATGCAAGTAGGCTAAGATTATCAACTAACATTGGAATACAAGTAAGATATTGGGTAATAACATAGAGCACAACATTTAGACCTTGTGTAGGGTTGTGCCAAGGGAGTATATCAAGTTGTGAGGTGTGGGAAAGTGCGTGAAGAAACTTGTCCGCAGGGTTAAACCGCAGACCACGCTACCTCATGAGACATCTTCAGGGTGCAGAAACCTAGTTCTAGCACCCTCTCATACTACTTCGGGTTAGACCTCAGTCCGTACTCCACAGACTGTTGCTGAAAGCGCCAGTAGTACTGGGATTTATTTGGCTAAATTAACTCTAAACCTGGGTCAGGCCCCTATAAGCCAACAAATGGTTCCATTGTCGGGACTGGGATCTACATTGAGATGTTTGATGTTGTATCACTGGAATCTAACAAAGAAAGGAATTAAAGAGTGGTTGGATAGAAAGATTCATGAGTTCACAGTGTAGGAAAATAGGAATTCATGATTATCAAGGGAGGAGTGGATAGATTGCTATTTATATACGGAAATCCATGAAATTTTCTTTGCATCCTTCCCCTCTGAGTTATACGAGTGGATTGGGAACCTACCAGACAGTCAAGGAAGGTTTAGGCTCGACAAACCTATTGTGTGGACTCCAAAGTTGGTGTGTATACTGGAAGAATTAGAAGATAAGATCTTGCGCATTGTGGACCACTAGCTCAATTGAATTATAGGAGGATTTATCACCGAGTTCGTGGTAGATACATTAGTCAGCTATAGCGAGGTGGAACAATGATTCCTCAAAGGAATGCAAGGTAAGTACGTTAAATCTTTGAACACATAGATTAAAATGCTACTGTGTGAAAAGCATGTTATACGAATAAATTTATGTTTGGTGCTACAAGGAGTTGGAGGATCCACAGAAATGAAGATAGCACTAAACTAGAAACTAGCCCCTTGATTTCACCCCTACAAGAAAGCGAGGAAGAGCTCACAAACGTTTCACCAAGAAGTGCGATTAGTCTGGTAAAGAAACAAATTCCATGCATACCACTCCCACCTACACCATCACTAGTTTCACCATCTTCACCCTTGTCTTCACCCACACCACATCTAGCACTACCATAGTTCAATATGGAAGGCACAATAAAGTTACCAGTGTTCAAGGGAGTAGGGAATGAATATCCAGACCAGTTCTGGTTTGTGGTAAGGGCTACATGGGAAGTGCATGGAGTCATGGATGACAATATAAAGAAAGTAATTCTAGTTAGCACTTTGCAGGATCGTGCACTAACTTGGTACATTAAGCATTCCAATGACAATCCAAATGCAAGGATTGCATACATCCAAGCTGCGCTAAACAAGGAATTTAGCAGGCCAAAATCAGAGACACAATCGATCATTAAATTTAAGGAAATCACGCTACTTCCAGGTGAGACCCCATCAAAGATTGAAGTGTACAATTTGTGAATCCAATATTACCTTGACGGATGAACAACACCGCGCATGGTTTGTAGCATCGTTAATGCTACATCTAAGGAATGCGTTGTCACAGCAGAAACTAAGCACTTTGTTTAAGGCCTTGGAGATCGCAATGTGACTGTAGAAGACCCTGATAAAAGATCCTAACCTGGGAGTTCAATAGATCCACACGTAGTTGAAAAAATTATGCCTTAAGATGAAAATTTTGAAGCAAGACAAGATAGCTCACCCAGAAGCACGTGAGGAGGTATTGTGCGTAGAGTGCAAAGGCTAGGGAAATGACAAGGACCATTGTCTAGTCTTCGTGAACTACCTGGTGGGAGGAGGACTTCTGCCATTGAGACTGGAGGCACAAGTAGGACCAAACATGACGCCTGCATTATGGTGTGTAATTTTTCATATAAGAGGGAAGCATGCTACAGATAACTTCCATCTATTACAGAACTATACATAGAATTCCCAGCAATTGTTCTATAATTTCTGCAGGTTAGTAGGCCACAATGAGCGTACCTATGGAAGTTATGAAATTTTGATGGATCAAATTCTTATCTACAAAGCTTAGATCGAAAATCAAGCCCTCAACCAAAATGTAGGAATGGCACACACAAGATTTTAGGGGTGTGGGTGAGGTTGAGGTGGAATGGGGCAAGGAAGAGGTCGTAGAAAGCTGATATGCTACAATTATGGAGGGCCAGGGCATTATGCTCGCCATTGTGAAAATCTAAGGAGACCATCATGCTTATATTTTACCTAGTTTGATCATGTGATAGAGGATTGTCCCACATTGATAGTGAGGTTGCATGATAAAGGAGCACTCCAACCTCCCCCAACTCAAAACCTACAGATGATGAGGTATGAGCTGCACGAGGAAGTCCCAAATTCAAATATTGTGCTCCGAAGTGGTATCATGATAGGAGATGAAAAAGGAAAGTGACCCAAAGAGAGTGTGTAGGTTCACAAGGCTCCAACAAAGGAACCAAAATTTTATCTGAATCGTGCTAAGGAGACATTCATGGAAGCTAAGAAGAGCTTCGTGAATTCCTCCACTTTAGGAAGTAAAGACAAACTGGAGCCAGCATGAAGTTGTTGCATGCCAGCAAAGCTGTGAAGGGGTCGTAAGAACTCATCGCTACATGTGTTGGAACCACATTAGGAGAACTATGCGTAGTCTAGAAGCTTGGGAAGCACACAATGTGAACAGGAAGAGTGATGATATTGACTGCGCAGATTGGGCAATAAGAAATGGATCAAGTGATTTTAGATCTATGATTGGACCTGAACATCCTACCAATGCAGATGTCAGAGTGCATGGGTAGGCCTGCACTATAATGGTCTCCTATTCAATTGCAAATTGAAAATCAACAAAGGATCCTACCTATGGGAAGATTGCAAGGAATAATGGTAGATATCGAAGGTGCGAGCACGCTAGTAGATTTCAATGTGATAGAGATTGTTGATGACAACAATCCCTATCCCGCACTACTAGGAATATATTGGGCCACTGACGTGAATGGAGTGATAAATCTAAAGAAGCACAAGATGATTTTTGAGAAAAATTCAATGTGCGTAGAGGTACCATTTGACCCTGTGGAAGGATGACACTACATAGAGCCAGTGCGTGACTACCATAGCAATGATGATCTAGACTGTATCTACAAGATAACCGTATGAGAGCAGGACTAGGTAAATCCAACTAAGGATGGTAGGATCTCGTGGGAGCATGAAATCTCCTGCACCTTAGATTTAGACGAGGAAATAGAACGATGGCAGAACCACTTACATGAGGTAACCACACTCAACTGCAACATGATGACGAGTTCATTGCGTTGTGTGGCAACCAAGGTAAGATATCTTTTTATGTATGTTGGGTTGAGCGAGGTGGATGATTTCCTGAACAAATATGAAAAAGAAGTACCAATGCAGTAGCATTTCGACGCTCAAAAATGGGTATTGCACGCTACACTTGTAAGATGGCACGGTACGCATCAAAGAATTTTTGAGTACTGGCGCAAATGGAGAAGGATGACATGTTGCAGTTTGGGATGCCTCTGATGTGGCTAGTAGACAAGTATGACAGACGAGATGATCCACATGCACACCTCGCGAAATGGACCAAGGTCTACAAGGAAGAGCCACAATCTGAGTGGGTGCACCTATTCTGTCATACCCTGCATATCATACCCATGAATTTGTATATTGAGACAGAGCTCCGCCATGGCACGAGCGAATGTGATATCTTCCGTGAAGGATTCCTGTTAACCTTCATGTTTGAGGATCGTTGGTGGGATATTGTTGATGATGGGCTACAAGCAGTAAAAACAACTATCTTCATAATACCCTACGAGCCAATGGAAGTGTCTCAGTCGGAATGGGCGACCTAGTTGAGCTGTGTGCTAGAGTGTTACAATGTAAACATTGAGGAGGATGATGAAGATCCATGAAAAATTAACATTCCATAAACTAAAGGCTATCATGAGGTTCAATGACCATTAATTGAAGATCTTGACATCACCGCGCCAGTAAAAACGAAGTAGGTAAACATTGGGACGGAGGCCGAACCGAAGTATGCAATGCTCGGTGACTATTGGGATGATGCCACGGTGGATACAGTCACTGAGTTACTCTATGAGTACCAAGACTTATTATCGACCAAGATTACATACTTAAAGGGGATTGTTGGTGATTTACAGATGGCGAAGATCACCCTAAAACCCAACGTGAATCCGGTTAATTAGAAGGCTTACCACTTGAATTCGAAGTACAAGGAAAAGGTCCATGTAGAACTTGACAAAATGCTCGCAGCATGAATTATTGAGCCGGCGGAAGAATTTGATTGGGTAAGCCCTATGGTAGTACAAGAGAAGAAGTAGAAGAGAAAGATAAGAATATTCGTGGACCTTTGGAAATTTAATGATGCCTGTGTGCACAACCCATTCCTGACTCCATTCACACACGAAGTATTGGAAAATGTCGGCGAGTAAGAAGGATATTCGTTTACTAATGGGTTCTCAGGGTACCACCAGATCAAAACCGCATGAGAATATAGGAGCAAGACCACCTTTGTGAATGAGTGGAGCTACCTACAATACACCATCATGCCGTTTGGGTTAAAAATGTGCCAGCCATCTTTTCATGCATAGTTGTTGTCACCTTCAAAGAATATATCCATAAATTCCTAGAGGTCTATCTATATGATTGGACTGTATTTGGATTGGTTAAGCACCACATAGCAAGCTTACACTTGATGCTGGATACTTTCTGATCACACCAGATTGCATTAAACCTTAAGAAGTGTACATTCCTCGTTCCCTTTGGGAACCTACTGGGACATGTCGTCTGCAAATAGGGACTAATTTTAGACCCCGCGATGATTGCAATAGTTCTAAATTTGGAAACACTGTGAAGTTTTAAATAGTTGCGTGCTACCTTTGGACACGCAGGGTACTATAAGAGGTTCATCAAAAGCTATGCCCAGATCACCACGTTGATGGAGAAACTATCGAAAAATGATGTCACATTCTGCTAGAATGATGATTTCATGAGGATATTGGATGTCCTAAAGGGGAAATTGGCCTCCACTCCAATCCTGGTTTTCCTGAAATGGGATGTGGAGTTCCATGTCCATGTGGATGCATAATGTACAACACTAGGAGCAGTGCTCACACAATAAGGCGAAAAGGGCTTGGATCACCCTATCACGTTTGTAAGACGCAAGTTGTCCAAAGTAGAAAAGGCCTATTCCATAACCGAGCATGAGGGATTGGCTATGGTGTACGCACTCCAAAAATATCGGCACTATTTGCTAGGAGGACATTTCAAGATGTATACACACCATTCTGTGCTAAAATAGTTGGTTAATAAGCCTGTGTTTGGGGGGAAAATATGCAAGTGGCTCTTATTGTTCCATGAGTACGACTTTGAGGTCATGTTAAAGCCTGGACGTCTAAACACAGGACCAGATCACTTATTTAATATTGAGATGTGCGAGGAACCTACTAGTTTCGAGGAAGGATTACTGATGCTCAATTTTCGTTGTGTGCATCACAGACGAACACTTTGAACATATAATCCACTTTCTGACAACAGGGACTGGGCTAGAGGAATAATCCATCCAGCAAAAGAAGGAACTAGTGGTGCGCACGGCTGAATTTTCTATCATCGCAGGGAACCTATATAAAATTGCGAATGATGAGATACTACGAAGGTACATACCTAAATTTGACTGAAGTCAGATCCCAGAGGAAGTGCATGACAACGATGCAAGAGGACACTATGCACAACACGCGACCACACAAAAGATTCTTCGTGCAGGGTTGTGGTGGCCAACCCTTCACCAAGATTCAAAAACCCATTATAAGGCCTGTGATATATGCAAAAGGACTGGTAAACCATCGCATAGGGGCAACATGCCTTTGAATCCAAAAATGACATTGCAGCCCTTCGAAAAATGGGCAATCAACTTTGTAGTACCTATCAAACCTCATGGAAAAATGGGCACGTAATACATTATAATTTTGATAAAGTACCTGATGTGTTGGGTAGAAGCGCAGCCGATCAAAGACTACACGGCTACCATGACTGTGAATTTTTTGTTTGAGCACATGTTGACTTGATTTAGCTATTCGAAAATATTAATGAGTGATCACAATACATATTTTCTGAACGAAACCACCACCACTCTAATAGAAGAGTTATGGTTGTATCATCAAAAAAGCACACTGCATCACCCACAAGCCAATGGGATAGTAGAAGCATTCAACAAAATACTGGATACTGTGCTAACCAAAGTATGCAATGTGCAATGGAGCGATTGGGACCTATGCGTATATGTAGTACTATGGTCTTATAGAACAACATACAAGAAACTGATGGGACAAACACATTTCTAGTTAGTTATGGCATGGTAGTTGTCATGCCAATGGAGTATATTATCCCTAGTCTACGCATAAGATTGCTCACAAGTATGACAAACCGTGAAGCCTTGGATTAAAGGCTCATGCAGGGAAGAACTCAAGGAGGAATGGTTCTTGGCTAGTTTTCATCAACAATTGTAAAAATAATGTGAGAAGGCCTGGCACAATCAACATATTAAGTTGTGCACCTTGAAGGTAAATGATTTGGTGCTGCTGTATGACATTAAGTTTGATAAATTCCTAGGAAAGTTCATAATGCATTGGATGGGACCATACGTTGTTAAAGAGGTTACGGATGGAGGCCCAGTACAACTAGTTTAACTAAATGGAGAGCCTTTCCCAGGCAAAGTGAATGGCAGTCATTTAAAGCCCTACATAGGTGGCTCGACTATCTAACTAGCTCGCAAAAGCATAGTCTTCGCGCTCCAAGGATCTAGACAAAGGTGCTTGACTATAAACATATGCAGGGGATACCGGTACAGATGCAGGGAAGAAGTTTAGCTATAAAAGTCTCGGAAGATCATATGCAGCAGATCTAGCAAGCGAGCTCAGTGTGTTGCTGACCTCCACGCACTTCGAGAAGGGTTGGAGGGACTTCATGCAAGGATCACCGCACTCACAGAGTGACTTGAGGGTGAGTCATGATGTTTGTGTTGAGGGTCTGTTAGGCATGGAATCTCCCCAAGGCATGTTATGTAGCCCAAAGCCCAAGTTTTGACCAAGTCTTGTTGTAAATCTCCACGAATTACGGGCACAGGGTGTGGAAGTATGATAGAATCACAAGGTTTTCTGCCCTAGTTATGTAATGTAATGGTGGCTGGAACGAAGGAAGAAGAAAAAGTGATTGAGTCAGAGTGTGAATTGTGTCTTTATGTTGTAAAGTAAAAGAAGGCGCTATGGCTGAGTGCACAGAGGCCTAGTAGTTCACAGCTGACTGCACAGACCCCTACAGGTGTGCAGGGTGAAGTCGAGCTTGTAACTAAAGAAGGAATTAATAAATAAAAGTTTTTTTCATAATTCTGTCTATCTATTCTTCTGTTAATACAACTCTCATATACTTTGCAAATGTATTGTTTATTTACTACGCGCACATGTATGAATGATTTATGTTGTTATGTATAACATAAAACACACAAGTAGGCTATGATAATCAACTAACATTAAAATACCAATAAGATCTTGGGTAACAACACAGAGCTCGGCATTCAACCTTTAGGTAGGGCTGCACGAAGGTAGTATATCAGGTTGCGCAAAAATGCGCGAAGCAACCTGTGTGCAAGTCAAACCTCGAACCACATGACCTCATCAGACATCTCCGTGGTGCAAAATCCTAGTTCTAGCACCCTTCCATACTACTCAGGGGAGACCTTAGTGTACACTCCACTGACTATTGTCGATAGGGCCAGTAGTATCAAGATTTGTTTGGCTAAATTAACTTTGAACCTGGGTCAGGCCCTGTAAGCCAACAAATGGTTCCTCTGTCGGGACTAGGATGCATAGAGATGTCTGATGGTGTATCACTGGAATCTGAAAAGGAAAGGGATTGAAAAGTGGTTAGATAGAAAGATTCACAAATTCAAGAAAGGGATTGAAAAGTGGTTGGACAGAAAGATTCACGAATTCATGGTGCAGGAAAATAGGAATGAGGATTGGCTAGATTGCTAATTATATACAGAAATCCATGAAATTTTCTTTACATCTTTCCCCTCTGAGTTTTACGTCAATCGTGAAGCTAGGAGATTGTCAAAGAAGGTGTAGGCTTGACAAATCTATTGTGTGGACTCTAGAGTTAGTGTGTAGACTGGAAGTATAGAAAGATAAGTTTGCACGCAGTGTGGATCATTGGCTCAATCGAATTATAGGAGGATTTATCACTGAGTTCGTGGTAGATACTTCAGTTAGCTATAGCGAGGTAGAACAACACTTCCTCCAAGGACTGCAAGAATGCTTTAAAATGCTACTTTGTGAAAAGCCGGTTATGCGAATAAATTGATGTTTGGCGCTAAGCGAAGTGGAAGGATCTACACAAACGAAGGTAGCGCCGAACTAGAAACTAGCCCCTTGATTTCAACCCCACGAGAAAGCAAGGAATAACTCACAAAGTTTTCACCAAAAAATGTGATCAATTTGATAAAGCAGCGAATTCCGCACATACCACTCCAACCTACACCATCACCAATTTCACCATTTTCACCCTTCGCCCACACCATCTCTGCCAACACCACACTTCAATATTGGAAGAAAAAAAAATTACAAAAGAAATATATGACTTGGGAATTAATTAAAAATAAGAATATTATTTGTAGTGAATACAAAATGCTTCCTATTTTGAAAAAAATGTCATTTTGAAAAGAAAAAAAACAGAAATATAATTTATGAAAAATACAACGGACTTTTACAATGAATTTACAATCTAGCATGTTAGAGGAAAATGCTTACACACCATACATATATATATCCCCATTATATCCAATTAGTTGCACAGAAACATATATATAGTAGGTTTAACATATCCCATTGTTTGCACAAATGCAAATTTAGTAACTTCACTAAAGCTTTGAGATACCGTCTGCCATAAGGCCTTGTTATTATATTGGGATCTAAAGGTTTTTAGTTTAGTTATGTGGTTATATGTTTTACATGCATATTTTTTGATATGGTTTAATATCATATCTTTACATTGTAATTTTATTCAATGGGGATCGTTTTTATCAGTTTAACTATGGGGTATGGGGTCAAGTTTATATGCTTTGATATCAAGATCATATTGACATTATCTATATTGCTAAATGTGGAATTTCATTACTTTTCAAAGAGATGATAAATATTCCATATACTCAGCAGCGATGATACATCTTCCCCATACTCATTTTCGCATCAAAGTGAAAATTTGGCATGTACAATCTTTTGACAGCGTCCAAAGCCAACAGAAAAAAGCTAACTGTGGAAGATCCATTTCATGTCCATCTTCTGAGTTTTTCCTTTCCATTGAATGCTGCAGCAGTCAATCAAGGAAGAAAGAAATTAAGCTATAGGCTGCCCATAATATGGGAATTAGTGGAAAGTTATAGAAAATACAAGAGTCTTCCTATTTGGGAGAAAATGTCATTTTGAAAATTTTAAAAACATAAGTATTATTTATAGACAATATGATATGCTTCCATATTATCAATACAGTCTAGTATGGTAAATCTTCCGTATACTCATTCTCGCATCAAAGTGAAAATTTGGTTTGAAATTCGAGAGCAATGAGTAGAAGAAAAAAAAGATTGTTCAGCATCCAAAGCCAACAGAAAGAAGCTAAACCGTGGAACAACAGAAAGAAGCTAAACTGTGGAACATCCCTTTCATGTCCATGTTTTGAGTTTTTTTTTTCCATTGAATGCTGCAGCTGTCAATCAAGGAAGAAAGAGAATAAGATAGAGGTTACTTCATTCACAAACTAATCACATTTACAAATGAGAATGGGAAATATTTTGGAGTTAGTCATAGTTGCATGACTAAAATAAAATTAATCGGAACTAGAAATATTATTTATAAAAAAAAAAATATAGGAATTAATGAAAAATATAACATGTTTCCATACCATCAATACAGTCCAGCATATTGGAAAAAAATGTCATTTTGATATATATATAGAAAATATAACATGTTTCGACACCATCAAATTTACTGTTCAATATGTTGGAGAACAATACCATTTTAGGAAAAACACTATATACATATATGGTCCATCATATTCAATTGGTTGCACAAAAAACATATATATATGGTTTAACATATCCAAATGTTCCCACATATGTAAATTTAGTGACTTCACTAAAGCTTTGAGATGCCACCATACGCAATCCTGCAGGTATACTGTCTGACATTTAGCCTTGTTATTATATTGGGATCTAAAGTTTTTTAGTTTAATTATGTGGTTGTATTTTTTACATGTATATTTTATGTTTTATATGATTTAATGTCATAGCTTTACACTGTAATTTTATTCAATTGGGATCCTTTTTATCAGTTTAATTATGGGATCAAGTTTATATGCTTTAATATCAAGATCATACTGACATTATCTATATTGCTAAATGAGGAAGCTCATTCCTTTCCAAAGGATGATAAATCTTCCATATGCTCTTTCTCGCATCAAAGTGAAAATTTGCCTCAGGGAGCACATAATGAAAGGCCTGAAATTCAAGAGCAAGGAGGAGAAAAAAAATATTGTTTAGCATCCGAAGCCAACAGAAAGAAGCTAAACTGTGGAAGATCTCTTTAAGCTTCTTTTCCATTGTTTTAAGTGGACGCTGCAGTTGTCAATCACAGCTCGTTGCTTGCTATTCTATTGTTTTTGGTCGGTGCGCTTGGCAAGTAACGAGACGACCGAAACTGTTCTCTTTTTTTATACAGTGCAGGATTCTCCAAATCTTCTATGGCTAAGCTGAGTGAAATGTAATGTGTTTCTTTTTACATCCAAAACTCAATTCTGAAATTTGTTATCATTTTCAAATCATGTAATATTTTATTTTTCTTGCTGATTTATCATTTCTAGCTCGTCTCAGAATCCATTCTCGTCTGTGTGAATGAAGGCCGTTAAGGAAATGAGCCAGACGGGTTTTTTGTTTTTTTCTCTTTCCTTTCTTGTGATTCATTTGATTATACAAACGATGCTATGTATCATGGTAAAATAGAGTCTATAAACTAAAATCGCGTTAAAACTACTAGATGATAGAGGCTAAAAGCGTGTTAAAACTAAATATGGAGTTTAACATCATGATAAAATATAGAAACTATAATCATGGTAAAAATTGAATATCGAAACTACCAAATCTCACTACCGATGGCAGGATTAGATGAGAGTAGATTTCATTATGTGGAGGTTTAAATATTCTGATGAACAAGAAGAAAAAATATGGACACTGAGCGATGGCAGGATGAGATGAGAGTAGATTTCATTAGGTGAGAGGTTTTAAGATTCTGATGCAGCAAGAAGAAAAAATATGGACATTGAGAAACTGCAGCAGGATTTAAGATTTACAACTCCTACTATGGAATACCAACAAAAATTTGAAAAATTTAATAATTAATAACAGCACACAGTTCAGTCCAAAATTATAATTTGAGTTTCAAACACTGAAAGTGTATTCTGGAATGCCATAAAACTTTTGAAATTTTTAACAATTTTCGAATACATGAACTATCTAAAATATATTACCAATGTCCATTCAATGATAACATGAATGTGAAATTCCTTATAACCAAGCATCGATTAAGTTAGCCCACAATATGGTTATCACTTCAAACCTCAATATGGTTATCACTTAATTTCAAACCTCAAAAGTAAAGACTCCGTGAATGTCTTGTCCAGTGTGCAGATAAGAGTTTTCTGAGCTCTCAATGACAGTCCACATCCCAGTTGTTTCCATTTCCTGTCCTGCTGCACTTCTTATAGGCGGTGGCTCATACATATAACAAAGTCGAACCTTACTCTCAACATAACCGTGAACAAAAATCTTGTCACGCCACGCTACACAACACGAAATCCATTTAAGGGTATTAGGAAGAGAACCCACCACCCTCCAAACGTTTTCATTGGAATCGTATTCCATCACTCCGAGATGCGTTTTAAAGGAATACAACCGTCCAGAAGAAGAAACAACCAGACACCTCCGTGGGTTTCCCCTGGTATCTAACATATTCTCCAGCGTTGTCCATGCCCCTGTTTCTGGATCATAAACTTCTGCACTCCACCCGATCGGATCACCCTCCTCATCACTGTCACCGCTAAGATCGCCTGCCCCTTGATCGCCCTCCCCATCACTGACACTGCTAAGATCACCCTCCCACTCATCATCAGTGGTACAGCTAATAACGAAAAATTTACCGTCAAGGAAAGCGCCATAGCTCATGACCCATCCACGGCTCATGTCGGGAAGAAGTTTCCATTTGTCTTCAAACACATTGTAAACAGCCGCAGATCGTAGCGGATTTTCATTTTCATCCATTCCGCCGGCAACGTAAATGAGTCCTTGCGGTGACACTGAGAAAGCACCGAACGTTGGAGTCACCGGCATATCTGCACCGCGGCTCCACTTACTCGATGCGAAATCGAAGATGAAAACGGTTTGGAGATTCTGTTCTCGGTCGGGTTTTAGTCTCTCGTATAAGGACGGACTACGACCACCCAACATAACCAACTTTTGGTTGACGCAAAGGCAGTCACAAAAGAGAGGAATTTCGTGATGACAGCCGGGGAAGTGGGGAAGGGGAGGAAGTGTTTTCCGGGTGCCTCGCAGAGGGTCGAACACAGAAACCACAGTTTGTTGATTAGGATGAGTGTCATCTAGAGATTCTCGGAATTCCAGCACACAGATCAAGTGCTCGGAAATCCCAAGTTTCTTACGGTCTTCATAGAATTGAGGGTGCTTCACAATGGCCTCCCAGGTTTTGCAAACAGCTTTGAGTTTTCCATGGGAATGGTAAGGCACTCTTAACATACACTCTCGACGCAATTCCAATGAAAGATTCGCAAAATTCTCCATTAAGAGATGCACTACCCGCTAGTGAATAAGAACTTGGCAGACACTTTCAAATCATACAACCCGAAAGCAAGCTAACGTACCAGAACTAGACCTTTCCTACCTGGGCAGGCTAAGCCCACCAGCTTCCGTCAATACCAAAGCCGGATCGAACACAAAATACAATCAAGAAGCACAGAGATGGAATGAAAGGGACCGAACAAGAACAAAGATGGAATGAAAGGGAGAGAGATCAATATAAATAAGAAGTCTGGTGAAAATCAGCGAAACCCTACCCACGCACTCAGCGAAACCCTACCCACGCACTTAACGGAAAATGGTAACTTTTTTTTGGTTTGCTTGGGGTTAATTGTTCCTTGGTAATCTAAGAAGGTCCTTTCTCTTTCTTTTAAGTTTTATTGGAGATATATATATATTTAATATTTTGAATACATTTTAATTTTCAACTTAAAATATTTTGAATGCTTAACCAAAAATATTAATATTTCTAATATTTTGAATACATAATCCAAAATGGTAATTTGTTTTTTGTTTTTTTCTATTGGTGTGGGGTTAATTGTTCTTTCTAGTTTAAGAATATTTTTTTCTTTCCTTTAAGTTTTATTGGAGATATAAATAGATTTAATATTTTGAATACATTTTAATTGTTAATGGAAAATATTTTGAATACTTAAATGAAAATATTAATATTTTTAATATCTTGAATACTTAACAGAAAATGGTAATTTTTATTTTTGGTTTTCTTCCTTTGGTGTGGGTTAATTGTTCCCTCTGTAGTCTAAGAAGTCCATTTTTCTTTCTTTTATGTTTTATTGGAGATATAAATAGATTTAATATTTTGAATACATTTTAATTGTGGAGGGTTTATAGGTCAAACTTGTATTTACAATATACCATTATCGTATTTTAAGTAAAATTAACTAGAAAACATGTCAAAAACTCAGGGCGTGAGATGTGAAAGGTGAGATATGAGACGTTAGATATTTTTTAAATGTAGTTTTGTTTTTTTATCAATAACCGTGAGTGAACGGTAAGATATGAGATGTTAGATATTTTTTAAATGTAATTTTGCATTTTATCAATAACAATGGGTCAATATCTAGAAGATAAAGATAGAGAGAGGGACGAACACAGGGAGAAGAAGGAAGAAAATCATAATATTATGGGCTAATACCATGGGCCATCTAGGCTTTTGATTATTATGTTATGGATCTAGGCTTTTAATTATTTTGTTACAATACCAAGGCTTATCAATACCACATGCCCAAAAACATAACTTATTTCAAAATTAAAATATTTTACAAATACTTTAATTTAATTTAATTTAATTTTATAACATTTTTTAATTAAATCTAGAAGCAAATAGGTTATAATTACTTTTGAGGTACTTTAAGCGCTCCCTCATCATGACTACTAAAAACATTCCCATAGATATTTTAATAAATTAAAAATGAGAATACTTGTGTATATACATATGTGAAAATATCATAAAGAACGAGGATAGATGCATCTTACCCAAGGATCTAACCAAATAGAGAAATCAAAGTGACTAACAATGATACAGGAGAGACAGTTCATGATTCTTTTAAGTTTTTAACTACTCTATTTTCGGTGACATGATTGATGCAAAATATAGGTTTAATATTTTACACCGATTATGTTTTTTTAATTTAGATAATTTATTAAATGCAATACAATGGGATCATATTTAATAGGGAGAGACAATGAGATGAATGGGGAATAGAGTGGGGGAGAGACATAGAGGTGGGAGTTATAGGGAGAGAGAAGAAGGAAGAGGGAGAGGATGGGGGCAGAGGATGAGAGAGAGGGAGGGGGAAGGAGATGGATTTGGAGGGGGGAAGAGAGGTAGGGAAGAAAAAACAAATTGAAAGATAGAGGCGGAGAGAGAGAGGGAGTGACAAGGGAGAGATGGAGATGGAATGATGGAGAGATGAAGTGAGGGAAGAGAAAAAAAAGGAGAGGATAGAGATAGGGAAATAAGGGAAGGGGAGAGACAGAGAGGCATAGATATGGAGGGGGGAGAGAGGGAGGGAGATAGTTACAAAGTTGGAGGGTGGAGCGATAGAGAGCGTGTGATGGGGGGAGAGACAAAGGGAGGTGGGAGAGAAAGGGAGAGAGAGGAAGGAAGAGAGAGAGGAGTTGATAGAGAGGGGGAGAGAGATATGGATTTAGAAGGGGAAGAAAGACATAGAGAGGGAAAGGTCAAAAGGGAGAGGCAGTGACAAGGGAGAGATGGTGAGGGAGAGAAGGGAGCAAGAGGGAAGAGAGAGAGAGAAAGGGATACATGGGGAACGGAGAGAGATACATTGGGAAGAGAGAGGGAGAGAGAATGTGAAGACATGGGGAAAAGAGGGAAGGAAGAGAGAGAGGGAGAGGGAGACATGGGGAACATAGAGAGAGAGAGAGAAGAGGGGGAGGAAGAAGGAGTGACAGAGAGATAGGTAGATACGGAGAGAGAGTGTGTGTATGCTTCAGGTGTAAGAAGGAGAGAAAGGGGAAATAGAGATATAGATGGAGGGGGCACAGAGGGAACAAGCGAGAGAGAGAGAGAGAGAGAGAGAGAGAAGAGAGAGAAAGAAGGGGAAGAGAGAGAGGGAGGGAGATACACACAAATACACACTCACACACATATATATACATACACATACACACACACACACACATATATATACATAGACACACACACACACACACACGCACACACACACACACACACACACACACACACACACACACACACACACATATATATATATATATATATAGATGGAGAGAGTGTGTGCATGTTCAGGGGCTGAGACAGGGAGACAATCAGAGATAGAGATATAAATGGATGGCATAGAGAGGGTAGAAGAGAGAAGGAGGTATAGAAGGGTAAGAGATAGAGAGGGAGAGGGAGAGGGAGAGATATAGATATAGAAAGGTATGGAGTGAGTGTGTAAATTTGCAGGTTGATATAGAGAGATAAAGAAGGAGAGGAAGAGGGAGATAGAGATATAGATGGAGGAGGTGAGAGGGAAGAAGACACATACAAAGAGAGGGAGGCAGGAAGAGAGATAGATATGGAGAGATAGAGAAAAAGGGATAGCATGACATGTGTTTAGGGGAATGAGATTGAGAAATAAATAAGGAGAGATGGAGGGAGGTATAGATATAGATGGAAGGGGGAAGAGAGGGAAGAAGAGAAACATAAATAAAGGGAGGGAGAGGTAGATAGAGAGAGATAGGGGAGAGAGGGAGGAGGAGAGAGAGAAGGAGAGAGGGCTGGATATAGACACAGAATGGAAGGTGGAGAGAGAGGGAAGAATAAAGAGACACACATAGACAAAAACATACATAAAAGTTAGATCTAGAAAGTCATTAATATTTTAGTTTTTCACTAAAATAGATGTATTGATTTCATTGTAGTTGTTGATTTCTAATCCTATTTGATCGACTACACTAGATGCATTGATTTCAATGTATATGTCAATTTCTAATCTTATTTAATACCTTACAATAGATCCATTGATTTCAGTGTCAATGTTGATTTCTAATCCTATTTGATTGCTTGAATTGGATGCGTTAATTTCAGTATAGATATTGATTTCTAATTGTTGGCTATGTCAGGCCTCACCTAATTTCACCGTTAGTTAGTCAAACAAATCCATACACTATTGGCCCTTTCATCATCAACCCATGGAGCGTGGACAAAAGTCTCACCTGAAGCAGTATAGGGGGACACTGGAACTAAGTTTTCACAACCTGAGATGGTCATGATGTCAGTTTATACCCTCTATTCCTACTTTCGTGCAAATCACTAAGCTTTAGGGCTCTGTTAGTCTAGCCTTTTATTTCACCGTCCAATACATCCACGAAGGTACACAATTGTCCTTCGTGCAGCCTAAATGCACGATCCAGGTACTTTCACACTGCTATGGTAGAATATTGTATAGGTTCCCAAGTTAACCTAAGTGTTTTACTTATCTTACTAAATAATCACACTTAGTGCCACGTAAACTGATATTCTTACTTGCCTTCAGTTAACCAATATCATCACACGTATTCACGCATGACATAAACATTGTAATTTAAACCCAAAATGCAATATACCAAATGTATAAACAGGAAATAAATACATAGAAATTAGAAATTGCATAATACTTCTCTTTATTGATATCTTCGGATTATTACATACTCTAACTGCCCTATGCACACAGCTGTAGGGGTCTGTGCACTTAGCTGTGGACTTTTGCCCTAGGCCTTTGCACACACAGCTACAAAGCCTCTACCTATGCTAAGACCTAAAAAACTTAGACTTCGCTACCAAGACTCTAAGACTTCTTTTCTTCTCAACTTAACTTCAGACTACTTAGAGCTTACTTACTTAGTTCTTTTTATATAATCCCATGGTCCACGGACCATGGGTGGATCTTTACGACCATCTTTACACTGTACAAAATAAGGGTGAATAAGCCTTTATGACTCTTCACACCTTCGCTCTCCGCGACCACAAAATGCAGAGATTCTACTACTTTATTACAAAATTGACCCAAAGCATGGGCTTTTAGCCCCAAAACTATCCTTGGGAGATCCCGTTCCGAACAAGCCCCCAACAAAAAAATCATGAATCGTCCTCAAGTCACTTTGTGAGCATGGAGATCTTGGCGCGAAGACCTCCCAACTCAACCTGTATGACCACAACCTCACCAGTGCATTGTGTCGCCGCGTGCTTCGCTTCTTCAACCATCTACTCAGTCACTGCTCCTGAACTATCAACCTAAAGCTTCTGCTGAGTTACTTGCATATTTGCATGCTTTCATTCAATAGAGGTTATAAGCGCATAAGCCTCATCCAGCTAGGGCTTAAGTCATGCCTTCAGCATTGCCTCCTTATGTTGTGTGGCATCTACCTGTTCTTTCAACTCCCTGGGCTACTGTAGCTTTTCCAGTCTCTGTATTAGCACAACAATTCATGTTGTGCCTTTTGCCTCGTCATAGCGCTACTATAATTCTCGTGCTTCTGTCTCTAGCCGATGTACATTAGCGTCCTCCTGCAGGCTTGTTAGGACCTCCAATGTCTATTTAAAAAGTTGAGTGTAGTCTACTACTACACTCTCAACTGTTGTTATTGCCTCTATTATAGCGGTTGCACGCTGCTCCTTTACTTATGACAGTTTTGAAGGTTGGGCATTCAACTATAATTCAGTAATTTGTAGGTTCAACTCCAATTGAACCCTAGCCATCTCTGTGTGAGTGTCACGCACCCCTGTAGAAAGCTTACAGATGCACACCTCAACCTGTTCTTCCTCAATAATGGCCAACTCTGGGACCATTTGACATGCCTCTTCTATGACCTGAATTATACACTTTCTGTCATCAATTACCTGGGTCATGGTGGTGATGGCAGAGTCTTGTTGTAGGACCATCTGCTCATTGTTAATCCTCGGCTCACTGATCACCTGTAGAGTGCGGTGTTCATGAGCCCTCAGCTTTGCGATCACTCCATCCTGCTATAGGTGGAGCACATCACCAGGGAGCGCTACCAGATTCGACCCCACTACCTTAAGGGCATTGGAAATGGGCCTATTAGCTTCATTCTCCATGGTCTGTGCTCCATTGTGCAACACAATCATGCTGGAGACCTTAGCGCATAACATCTCAGTAGAATCTGAAGTGCCGATAGCAAGGTTGGTGGACACTGTGTGAGCCTGTGATGCACAGGTCTGTAACTCCTACAGACCTGTTTAGATAACCTCCAAAATTAGTTGTTGGTGCTGCTCAAACTACTCTAGGGCCTTCGCCGTGACATCTCGTACCATGTCTCCAATGTCGTGCAAATCACCCTCTGTGAGGGTCGATTGGGTCTGACAATGTCTTAGTGGCCTTGGATTTCTTCCTCGACCCTCCTTCATCTTGTTTCCATGGATGCTTGATGCAGGCCGACATCACCTGTGGGTCCACACTATGCTACTCTATTTTCTCGTCCATCTCTTCCTCTGTCTTGGGCGAAGGTGACCTCACGCCTTTGTCAGAACCCTACTATGTTCCATGTGTTTTCTTCTCCGTCTGATGAGTGGCATCGCGCTTCACCTAGGCCTTGTTAGCGGCCTCCTTCTTCCTCTTATTAGCCAGCTCGCCATCTTGAACCTGCGATGTGAGATGGATTTGCTCGCCCCCACTGCCAAGTCTGATGTAGTGCACCACTCTACTGTCCCGCGATAAAGTATTGCATCAATGGAATCATCCATTTCCAAGTAAGGCAAGTCATACCATGTCTGCGCAGGGTCCTTCCACACCCTGATTGATGCATGGTGACAATATTCCTTGAACTCCGCATAGCCCTATAGGTTGGCAAGCACAGTAGGTGACAACCATAATTTGTGATTGATGGCCATGTAGATGTTCATCTCCATCAAGACCTAGAAGATCTTGTTGTCCTTGATGCGCTATGCATCCTTGGTCGCCCACAGCAAAGCGTACTTCGTTGCTTCTGGTAGGTCTAGTCCAACCGAGGGGAATTGACTGTCCTCTAGCAAATCCCTTTCTACTAGCACAATAGATAGCAAGAGCCATGCGTAGTGGAAATTCTTGCTGAGTTCTTGTGCCTCGTGACAATTTCCAAGGAACTCACCATAGAGATAGTGCACCCAATTGAACTAGACTCCTTCAACGCATTAGGCTGCTAGCACGACGAAAGGTGTGACCACCTCATCTACACGACACTTCCTTATCACCTTTCTAGCCAAAATATGCATGGCCACCTTGACTGCAGGGTCACTAATACTTGAGATGGCATTTTACCGTGACTTCTTCACAAGCTTAATTTTTTCCTTCATGGCCTTTGCAAGGGTCTGCTCACCACCTTTTCCATCAAATATCATAGCCAAATTTTTCCTATGTAGGCCAGCTGCGTGATCATATGGATCAATCTGTCGATGATGGGTATTGGCTCTTTGAGCCATAGACACCCATCATGCACCAAGCATAACAACTACTTGCTGACCAATACTATAATCAGGGTGTGGTTGTAGTGCAGCACCAATAGTAGGTTGAGAAAACTTGTCTTATATACTCTCCGGAGCCACTTCCGTGGCTCTAATGCAGTCATCCCAGTGGTTGTGTCAATAATGCAGCACATTAGCTGCTCGGTTGCCAAATGCGGGGACTTCTCATGGTTGGCTAAGTCTCAATCTTCCATCCTTAATAGAGGAACCCACCACAAGTGCAGTCATTCAAAAACAATCTCATCCAGCAATAGAGGGGTTTGCAAGGGTACCTTGCTTTCATCGATATCTTTCGGCACCTTGATCTTGCCTTTGCACAGAGGGACATACTCAGGCAAACAAGTGATAGGGTTAGCACCTTGGACTTCAACTTCCTCCACATATATCCCCAAGTCTTCATCATCCATCAGGATGTCTTCGATTTCTTCCTCCTCCAGCTCCAGATTGATGGCTTTACCCTTTTCTTATGTGGTGGGCTTTTCCTTTTGGTTGGTTTCTTCTCGATGATGCATGCACTGGTATCATAGGCTGCTTTCCCTTCTTATCCTTTGAAGTCTCCTTGGTTTGGGTTGGCTTTAGTCTAGGTGTTCATGGTGATTTGAGAACTTCCATTAATACTTCTGCAACCTCAAAGGTAACTTCTTCTCCCTCCTTAACAGCCTCCAGCACGGGCTCCTCAGTTATCACTGCTTCTTTGTCCATAGCTTCTATAGGTGTCGACATGACACTATTCAACAGGTCTCATGCCGCCTCTAGTAATTGCTCAAATACCAAACCCACTATCAGAGCTTTGAAGAATTCTCGGTTCATGTGCACCTCAGAGCTCAACAACTCAATTCTCAAAATGCCAAGTGTTTTTCTCTAGGCACCCACATGTCATTTATAGGGCATTTTGAATTCAACTCTAATTGTTCCCCCGACATTTGATTCATTAATGTCAGATTGGTAGCAAATTTTTAAGGATATGACCCATATATTTTGTCTTAAATGCTAGGTGCCCACTCCATTTGGCCGCATTTTTACCGTCAAATGATGAATAGTGACTTTAACGATCAGTTTTCGGCTAACCTATGTAATTTATTCCTGGGTAGCATGGATACTTCTATGAACCATATGACACTTCCTTACTTCGCACAATCCTCCAATCATGCAGCTTCCCAACTCGAGCAAAGTATTTTATAGTGCCGCACCTCCTTTCAACTCCCTAGAGTGCTAAGACTATGCTACCCTCATATAGTCACATGGTTAGACCACCGATGTATGGCTTCAATTGGCTTCCATTCACCTTTCCTCAAAAGGGATCTCCATGGAATTTAACCAACTAAAATGCTCCACCATTGGTAATCTCCTTAATGACATAGGGCCCTAACCAGTGCATTCTGAACTGCCCTCGATATCAAACTTACTGTCATATAATAGAACTAGGTCATTTACCTTAAAGGTTTGTAGCTTATTGTGCCGATCATGCCATGCTTTTTCGTGCTGCTTTTGTACTTGTTGGTGGAATCCAGCTAGAAATCTCTCTTCCTCCAGCTTAGCCAGTTATGCGAGCCTCTCTTCTAGGGCTCCATGATCTGTCATACCCATTAGTGCCACTATGCACAGACTAGGCATAATGTATTCCATGGTCATCACTACTTCAACACTGTAGACAAGCCTGAAGGGTGTTTGTCTAGTCAACTTCGTGCATGTCATCCGATAGGGCCATCATACTATGGGTATGCATAGGTCCTAATCACTTCACTAACTTTGCAAACCTTGGTCAACACATTCTCCAACACTTTATTGAATGCCTCCACTATCCCATTAGCCCGTGGGTGATAAGGCATGCTCCTATGGAGATATACTTGAAATTCCTTCATTAGCACACTAGTCATCTCATTTAGAAAGTGTGTACCGTGATCACTCATCAAAATATTTGGACACACAAATTGTGTCAGTATGTACTTAAAGAGGAACTTCGTGGTAGTCGCACCTATGCAATCCTTCACAGTTTGTGCCTCTACCCATCGAGTCAAATACTTTGTGTCAATGATAATGTATCATGCTCCCATGTTCTTAGCTTGGGGCTAAATGGGCCCCAGAAAATATATCACCCATTTCTCAAAGGGTTGTAACATAATTTGTGGATTCAAAGGTAGCCTGTCCCTCCATGATGGTCTTCCTATCCTTTGATATACATCACATGCCTTGCAGTGAGATTTTGAATCTTGATGGAGGGTTGGACACCACAACCCTGCACATAGAATCTTCTGTGCAGTTGCCCTCCCTACATAATGACCTCCCGTGGCACCCCCATGAGCATCCATGAGGATAATTCTCCTTTTAAACTCTGGTACATATCGTCACAATATTTCATCAAATGCCATTTTGTACAGATACTCGACAATGACAAAAAAGTTTGTCGCGCACACCACTAACTCCTTCTGCTAGACGGTGTAACCTTCTGGGGCAATTCCTGTCATTAGGAAGTGTATGATGGCTTCAAAATGACCATCTACAACGTGCACTACAAATATCTATGTTTCAGGATCCTCCCTTATCATTGACCAGGTATTTTCAATGTGGAATGATCCGTATATATCTTAAAATGGCCTCCTAGAAAATAATGTCTAAACTTTTGGAGCACGTATACCATGGCTAACCCTTTGTGCTCGGTGGTGGAATAGTTCTTCCCAGCCTTGGATAACCTTCTTCTTGTGAACGCTATGGGATCATCCAACTCTCCTCCGCCAGCCTGTGTCAGTACTTCTCCAAGTGCTATACATGATGTGTCTACATGTACATGAAACTCCTTCCAAACGAGGAAGACTAAAATCGGTGTGGTGACCATCTTTTCTTTCAATATATCCAAGTTTTTCTTACAGTCCTCGTTCCAATAGAACATGACATCCTTTCTCAAAAACTTTTCCATAGATGCGATGATCTGGGCATAACCCTTAATAAACCTCCTGTGATACCCAGTACATCCTAAGGTTGCATGCAATTGTTTCAGAATCCTCGATGCTTCCAAGTTAAGTATTATTGTGATATTCCCGGGATCTGCCATTAGCCCCTGTCTACAAACCACATGACCCAACAAAGTCCCAAAGGGAACACAAAACAAGCACTTCTTTAGATTGGGCATGATCTAGTACCTTCAACAAGTATCTAGCATCAGACACAAACTTGCCACATGGCATTTCACCAACCTAAACACAGTCGAGTCATCAAACTACACTTCTAGGAACTTATGAATAAATTCCTTGAATGCAGCAATGACTACGTGTGAAAAAATCACATGCGCATTCTTCAATATGAAAAACATTATAATGTACTAAAAACGTCTGCACTCAATTGCAAAGGTCATCTTACTTCTATCGTCTGGCATCATTTTGATCTGCTGGTACCCAAAGAACCCATCAATGAAGGAGTACGCTTCTTGGCCACCTACATTATCCAACACCTCATCAGTGACTAGAGTCGGGAAAGGATCATGTATGCAAGCTTCATTAACCTTCCTAAGATCTATGCATATCCTTATTTCATCCTTCTACTTCTTTTCCTGTACAAACATTGTGCTTACCCAATCATATTCTTCTACGGGCTTAATGATGCCTACTGCAAGCATCTTATCTAGCTCTAAGTGGAACTTCTTCTTATACTTTAGATTAACATAGTAAGCTCTTTGCTTAACTAGATTTGCCTCAGGTTTTCACATGATCTTCATAATACCTAGGTCTCCTATTATCCCTCTTAGCTCCATAAACTGGTTAGGGAACAAATCCCAGTATTCACGGAGACATTTAGTGACCTTATCCAATGTTGCATCATCCCAGTAATCTCCAATATTCACAAGTTTGGGCTCCGCCTCCATACCAATATTAACTTGTTTCATTTTCAGTGGCACAGTTAAATTAGAATTCTCAATCTATAGTCCCTCAACCTCAAGGTGACCCTCTATTTCAAGAATGTTATTCTTTTGCTGATCCTCATCTTCTTCTTCAAAAGTCGCGTTATAGCATTCCAGTGCATGGCTCAGCTGAGTCATCTAATCGAGTTGAATTAGATCCAAAGGATCCTGTGGTATCCTAAAGGTCATTGCTTTCACTTCTTGTAGCACTTCGTTAATACAATCAAACCCATCTTCAAAGTTGAATTTCATTATGAATCCTTCACACAGAATATCCCATTCACTTGTACCATGGCAGAGCTCTGTTTCCAAGTACTAGTTCATCAGGATGACATCCAAGGTATGACAGAACGGGTGCACCCATTCCGTTGGGGCTTTGTTCCATAAGTCTAAGCCCATTTGGCCAAGTGTTCACATGCATCATCCTTCCCATCATATTTTTCTATCATTTGTACCTTTGGCTTCCTAAAGCATGTTCTCATCATCCTCCTACACTCATGCCAAACATCAAAACTACACTTGTACGTACCCCACCATCTTGTGGGCATAACATGTAGTGCCTAGTCCAAAGCTTGGAGCACTACTTCTCTGCTACTTCCATCTCAAATGCATCCAAAAATACATCTACATTATTTAGGCCATCATAGGTGGGAATATCTCTTACCTCTGATGATACATAGTGCAACGACTGGGTCATCATGTTACAACTCAATGTGGTTACTTCATGTAATCTATTCTTCTAGTGCTCTAATTCTTCATCAGATTCCGAGGTGCAGGATTTCTTGTAATCCCATGTAATTTTTCCGTCGACTATCGACTTCACCCAATCTTGGTCTTGTGCGGTTATCTTATATATACAGTCCAAATCGTAATTGCTCTCATAATCATGGATTGGTTCAGTATAACGCAATCCTTAAGCATGATCTAGGGGTACTATTAATAAAAGTGATTTCTTTTCAAATATCATATTATTCCTCTTTAGGTTGATTACCTAGTTTATTTTAGTAGCCCAATCAATGCCAAGAAGCATAGGGTAGGGTTTCTGTCATCAATAATTTCTATTACTTCAAAGTCAGCCAACGCACTCACACCTTCAATATCTACAATCACCCCTTGCAGCCACCCCATGGGGATGATCTTATGCTGAGTTTCCATCCTTAATTGAATAGGAGACCACTACAATGCGATTCTTCCCATCTGCTCCCAAGTTTGCTTTGGTAGGATGTCCACGTCTAAGCCCTAACCCAAAATAACCTGATCCATTTCATATTCTCCTATATGTGTGGTTAGTCTCATCTCTCGTCCTATGCTTGCTTTATTCTTATCAATCTTTCGTACCACGTGCGGTTCACCTGGAGTGTTTCTAGTGCATCTATTTATAAGCTCCTATAATCCCTTCATAACCATTCTATCACGTAGCAGCTTCATGTAGGTTTCTAGAAAGGTCGTAAGGATAGAAGGGTCTATCTCCTAATCAGGTGAATCCTTGCTTCTTGAAGTAGAGGCGTCACCAAAGCTCTTCTTTGCTTCCATGAACATTTCACCTGTGTGCTCCAAATCAAATTCAGCCTCCTTCGTCGGAGCTTTATGAACCCATGCACTGTCTTTGGGTTGCTTCCCCTTATTATCACCCATTGAAATTCCACTTCGAAGCACTATATTCACATTCGAATACTCCTCGCAAGGATCAGACCTCATCAACTATAGGTTCTGTGTCGGCTGAGATGGTACCACCCCTTTGTCGCATATCCTTCATATCAGCATAGGACAGTCCTCTGACTTATGAAAAAACTGAGTATAATATTTGCATGATGGTCACGTAGGGTTAGTGCATTCGTAGGCATAGTGTCCTGAGCCTATGTAGTTGTAACATATCAGCTATCCCCAACCTTTGCTAGGTCCTCCTCTGCCTCAGCCTCGTCTGCACCCCTGAAAGTCTGTTAGTGCCATCCTTGTGCTTTATTCACGGGGCCACGTTTCTGATTGAACCCTATAGGAGGGTGTTTTGTCCATCATCATTTCATAACTTCTGCAGTTGCGCTCATCATGCCCTAGCGACTTACAGAAGTTGCAGAACATTTTTTGTGGTGTTTGTACAAACTTCTGCAGCAAATGATAGTTATCCATCCTATGTTTTCCTACTATTTGACATATAGAACACCACAACTCAGGCCTTATGCTCAATCCTACTTGAGCTTTCGACCTCAAAGGCATCAATCCTCCTCCTTTAATATAGTTTGCAAAGACCCAACAATGGTCTTTTCCATGCCTCTGGCCTTTACATTTCAGGCACCATTCCTCTTCACGCACCTCAGGTCAAACTGTTCTATCCTGCTGCAAACTTTACATTTCAAAGCAAATATTTTTCAACTGCGGATGGATATGTTGAACCCCGAGATTCGGATCTTGCATCAATGTTTCATGCAATCTCATTGCAATCACCAAGGCCTTTGCTTGAGTCATAATGTTCTATTCCGACAACGCAGCCCTTAGGAGTGGCAAGAGCGAAGCCACAAACCATTCGCATTGTTGTCCATATGTTAAGTTCATATTAGCTTCATGGATTTTACAATTCAACCTTTGATCCAATTCCAAAGGTGTCTCGCTTGGTTTCATTGTGATTTCCTTGAACCTCACAATCTATTATGCCTTGGATTTAAGTGTACCGAACTCTTTACTCAATGTGGTCTAGATGTCCACCACTCAAGCATTTGGGTTATCATTACAGTACTTTATGTACCAGGTTAGCGCACGATCCTTCAAAGCATTAACCAATGTTTCCTTCTTCATGTGATCATTTGTAATGCCCTGAGCTTCCCATACAACCTTCACAATGAACCAAAACTAGTCCGAGTCCTCATTTACCAAGCCTTTAAACAAAGGCAACTTCACTAAATTTTCCATGCTGAATAGTGGTGGAGGTGGTGGTGGTATGGGTGAAGTCACAGGTGATGGTGGGGAAGTTGGAGGTGGTGTGGGTTGAGGTGGTTGTCAAGAAAATCCCTATCTTATTAACTGAATTGCACTTCATGAAGAAGCTTGCACTACTTCCTCTTTGTCCCCTAACGGAGGTGAAATTAGTGGGCTATACTCAGGACCCCTTCTTCCTTTGTTGTTGTAAGTATTTCCACTTTATGTAGCTCTGAACATCAAGGTAGCTGCATAACCCATTTTGTGTACAATAACATTTTAATCCAGGTACTCAAAGACTTGAATTAATTACGTCACAGACCTTTGAAAAAGTGTCGCTCCACCTCACCATAACTAATTGAGGTATCGAACACGAATTCAGTCACAAATCCTCCTACGATGCAATCGAGCCAATGATCGACATCAGGAGTGATATTATCCTCAGAGGCTTCTAGTCTCTGTACTAACTCTGATGTCCAGACAATAGGACCGTAGTCTCCACCTTCCTTGGCTATGTGCTAGCTTCCCAATCCACTGTATAACTCAACTGGAAAGGAACAAAAAAATATCTCTTAGATTTTTGTATATAGGTACTTGTCCAGCCATAGTTCCTTTGTTAGTTGTGGATTTTTGTTCTCCTCCACCACGAATTTGTGGATCTTCCTATCCAACCAATCTTCAACCTCTTTCTTAGTTGGATTCCAATTATACGACATCGCACATCTCTTATGCAGATTCCTATCCCGGTAACAGAACCATTTGTTGGCTGCATGGGTCCTAACCCAAGCTCAATGTTAGTTAGCCAAAAAAATCCCTACACTACTAGCCCTTTCAGTATCATCCCACGGAACGCAGACTAAAGTCTCACTTGAAACAGTATGGAGGGATTTTGGAACCAAGTTTCCACTCCCTGAGATGGTCATGCTATCGGTTTATACCCTCTTGTCCTACTTTCACACAGATCACTAAGCTTTAGGCCTCTATTAGTCTAGCCTTTTATTCCACCCTTCAGTACCTCCATAAAGGTGCATGATTGTCCTTCACATAACCTTAACCCAATATCCAGGTACTTTCACACTGTTATGGTAGCGTATTGTATAGGTACCCAAGTTGACTTAAGTGTTTTGCATATCTTACTAAACAATCATAGTTAGCACCATGTAAACTGATATTCTTGCTTGCCTTCAATTAACCAATATCATCACACATATTCCCGCATTACATAAACATTTTAATTTAAACCCAAAACCTAATATACCAGATGCATAAATAGGAAATAAATACACAGAAATTGTGGAATATTTTTCTTTATTGTTACCCTTGGATTATTACAGACTCCAACCACCCTGTGCACATAGCTTTAGGGGTCAACGCACTCAGCTGTAGACTTCTACCCTAGGCCTTTGTTCACTCAGCTACAAGGCCTCTACCTACGTTAAGACCTCAAACACTTAGACTCTACTACCAAGACTCGAAGACTTCTTTTCTTCTCAAATTAACTTTAGACTACTTAGAGCTTACTTACTTAGCTCTTTTTACAATCCCATGGTCCATGGACCATGGGTGGATCTTTACAACTGACTTTCCACTTTACAAAATAAGGGTGGACAACCCTTTATGATTCTTGACACCTTCGCACTCAGCAACCACCAAATGTGGAGACTTTACTACTTTGTTACAAAAATTGACCAAAAGCATGGACTTTTAGCACCAAAACTATCCTTAGGGGACCACATTCCCAACACTAATCCTATTTGACTGCTTGCAATAGATGCATTGATTTTAGTGTAGATGTTGATTTCTACTCCTATTTGATTTCTTGCACTGGATGCATTGGTTTCAGTGTAGATATTGATTTCTAATCCTATTTGATTTATTGCACTATTTGCGTTGATTTCAGTGTAAATGTGGATATCTAATCCTATCTTATTGTTTGCACTAGATGGATTATTTTTAGTGTTGATGTTGATTTCTAATTTGATGCAACTAGATGTATGATTTGCATTAATTTCAAATTAATTAGGTTAATAGTGTGCATTGATTTCAGTGTAAGAACATCTCTACACCATCCATCTATATCTCTAATTTCCATTATCTCTCCTTCTTTATCTCTCTATCTCATGACCCAAACATACAAACTCTCTCTCCATATCTATCTATCTATCTCTCCCTGCCTCCCTTTTCCCCTCCCTCTCTCTCTTCACCTTCTCTCTCTTCCTCCCTCCTTGTGTTTTCCTTTCTCTTTTTCCCTCTCCTCCCCCCTCCATCTATATATCTATCTCCCCTTGTCTCGCCTTCTCATCCCTAAAACATACACACTCTCTCTAAATGTAAGCACATAAAAATTATTCATTATGCCGAATGACTACTTTGTTACACTAACTCAACCATAAATACAATACTTGAATTCTCATCCTAAATAAAATGTTCACTTACTCAAAATGTTTACTTCCTAAAATTGTAAATTATTTGTAATTAGATACATTATGATTATTCTTATTTTCCATCATTCAACATTGTCAATCACTTTGCATTCAAATGGAGTAATATAAACTAACTATGATTGAAAATTATTTGGGGTTCAAGACTACATAAGTAATAATGATTGACTTTGGAGATAACCACTATTAATATTGGAGAGCAACAAAGACAAAGTATGATGTTTACTACAATAGCTCGAGTTAAATATTTGAATGGCCTATGATTTAAAATGCCCTTTTCATAAGATCAATATGAGAAAATGGAAAAACTAATAGGTATAGCAATAAGAATAGTAGAAGAAAATAGTTTCAGATTGATCATAGTGAAGATTTTTTTTTTTTTTTTTTTGTAAGAAAGAAGAGTTCTGTTATATAAATATGTTATAATTATAGTTGCTATGTTGCTCGAATGGTCTAAAAGAGTCTAGCCCCAGACATTGACAAAAATAAAGTTTCTTGTGCTTCCCTCCCTTACAAATTTTCAAAAAATAGTGCCCCAAGCTAGTCTAAGTGAATTGAGAGTATCCGAGTTCATCCAAGTGATTTCCAGTATGACTAGTTACAAAATTTACATCCTTAAATTCAACTTGGGGATTAACAATAGTGATGAATTATACATTGGTTTTGCCTGACATGGGCCAAAAACATAGAGAGAGAGTCCCAAAGAGAACATATATTTCAAATAGACAATACATAAAGAGTGTCCAAAATAGAGAATAAACACAATTCATCAAACTTGATAATCTGAGGGGTCCTCTTCTAGCCTTATAATCATTTCAGGGGTGTTATTATCCTAGGCATCCTCAAAGGCTTGGTGACTAGTGGAAGCTCTATTTGTCTTGCTTTTAATGCTTGGCGTTCCTCCTCCGCTTGCCTGCATCGTGTTGATATGATGCTTCAGCAACGCGTCGCAAGGCGAGTCCTTGTTTACAAAGTGAAGATGATGAATAGTATCCACGTAAATAGAAGAGTCTTGGTGTTCACATTTTGATCTTGAATAGATAAACCAAATATGGTTTTAAGATATGTGCAAAATTTCCTAGCTTATACCAAAAAACACAAAGAAGGATCGATGACCTACCTTACTCTGATGCCAACCTCCATTGATGTCTGATTGTTCTGCTTTCAAGCTCAATAACCTCTTCATTGTTATGGATGAATACCTGTGAGGAAGATCACATGGAGACAAAAAACACATACATGGAAAATTTCATTCCAATATAAACCATGTAACAGATCAAGGGGTATTACACTAAATGAACAATAATTGACACATTTATGGAAAGAAAACACATAATGTCTTATTAATATATAGTAACAGGATAATTATAACCACTTAAGCCTTGATGTTCGAAGCCTCCTTTAGGTGATTTTCGAAGTCCTAGTCTTAACCTTCAAGCTTCCTTTCTCCTAAGCAAAATGGGATGTATTTGGGCATAGTTCAACATTAGGAAGGAAACCAAGCAATAACCAGCCAGTTGTCAATAGTAGGGATCTCATTTATAGGGAAGGAGAGGGAGTTAAGGATCCATAAAATGGGGGATAGGTTCCACATATTAAGGATCCATGAAATTCTGATCAAGGATCAAGAATGGGAGATTTCGTTCCAATCCTTATTCACCTAGAACTAGCTCACCATTCTCGAGACTTCTAGTAAGAGAAGCTTCTCATCAAATTTAGGAAAAATTGCTTGAAGAGGTTCAGTACGGTTTTTACAGATAAAGGCCACACTGATATAAAATTGATCCAAGACAAACAATTAAGGTATTATAGACTCATGTGGATGGATGTGCCTATGTTATTTTATGCAACGGATCATAACATTGTGAAATACACAAGCATTGATGCAGTTGGAGAAAACATAACAAGAAAACATGTAAACACAAAAAGTTTAATCTAGAGTTCACCAACACTCTCGGGCTACGTCTCCTAGTCTATCCTTCAGTGGTGGGCTATCTATTATGTTTTCAAAAGTAGACTTTTTACAACAGTGAGCTCAATTTGAGCCTCACACAGAAGATACAATTCAATAGGACTATACTTGGATCCCCAAGTCTCTGGAGTACACAGACTCTCCTTACTGAAGCTCGACCTCTATAGATCACCATAGTATGAGCCCAATCTAAGACTCATACATAACATGCATATATAGAGGAGTTCACTTGAACCTCTCAAACCTTCTCTAGACCACACAGACTCTCTCACTCTCAGTGTCTCTGTTTCGCTCGATGTTGCCTTTGCTTCTATAGGTCAACTCAACTTCCTCTCTCTGCTCTCAGCTTTCTGCCTCTAACTAACACTCTGACTCTTTCTCTGTCAGTTCATGACTATTTCCGTTTTCTCCAAGAATGCCAGTGAAACTGAATCTTTTGCCAACTCATCATCCATGTTAGACTTCAAATCCCATGTGATCTTGCTCTATAACCTCATCAAATCCGATCACCCATCGGGACGTGTCTCCGCCATTGATTTGGGCGCCCCAAATCCT